>JAOTAX010000007.1:23264805-23275150 GCA_025629825.1 Erythroxylum guanchezii
CGCAAACACACGCCGCAGTATAACCTGCAAACACACGCCGCGGTATAACCCGCAAACACCTTCGGGTGGGGTGTGAGGTGTGGGGTCCAACACGATTCATAGGAAAACTTTCATCTAATTATAACATTGATCATTGGTCTAAAAAGAACAAGTGTCACAATTCAAGTAGTTAGCCCGAAACAAATTAGGATAGTCATAATAAATCTTAAATTTTCCTAAATTAATTAGTTCAAACCCAACATCCAAACTAAAACTTACCACCGATTGATTGAGTATGATTACATTCTATATCAATTAAATGATAGAAATAAGCTTTGTGAAAAAGACAAAACCCTAAATTAAATAATCGAGATAACTGCAATTATTTAACTTAGTTTTCTTGTTTATCATAAGTTAAATATGCAAATTTATGAATAAACTATTTGCTACTTATACCAATCCTTCAAGACAATTACAGATAATTGAACTTATGGATAGTTATAGAATAATCAACATTAAATTAATTTATCAAATCAATAAATATTAATTATTCATGAAATATAAAAACTCAAAACAAGAAATGCTTGAATTAAAATATGAATACAAGTTTAAAACAAAACCTCACAAGGTTACAAATAGACTTTTGAATCCCCTTAAATAAGAATAATTGAGTTTAGCCATAAATAAATTTAGTTCCAACACCAAAAATAGAAGAAAGATGAAATATTAAAAGAAAACTAAAAAGAAAACGATTGATGATCTTGGAGAGGTGGAGAACATCTCTTTTTATTGTTTTCCTATTCTAAACCTAATCTAATCTTATCTTGCAAAGATGCCTAATTAAAACAAATTCAATCCCTACATAATAAAGATGGAAATAAGTTTCTTAATTAAACTTTAACTTTTCAAGTAAACCTGTCATTAGGCTGATTTCGTCTTATCCATTGCAGTAATTTGTCCACATTCTCCAAAAATCGTGATTTTCATCTATGATGTGCCAATTTGATGCAATATTCACTTTTCATCTCTTAAAACAAAACAAACATTAATTTTCCTATTTAATCACCAAAATAAATTCAAAATAAAAGAGATAATTTCAATTAATATATCAAGATAATCGTCAAACATACTTCAATTCAATACATCAATTATCCTTATAACAACCTTTCATATTCTTTCTTGTTATCCATAAATATCCAAAAGCTAATTCAAATTAAAAGTTTAGGATAAAATAACAATAGAGAGAATAAGCACTCATTGGACACATTGTTAAAATTTAAACATAGTATCTCATTAATTCCATCAAAATCAAGTGAAACAAGACTTGACACCCTCTCATGAATTTCACTCTATATACTCAAAGTGTTTAGGATTCAGTAAGCTCTCAAATCAAAGTATAACGAGTTATTTCCATAAGCTTGCTTAAGAATCATATCTCTCCCACTTAACAAAAATGAACTTAATGCATAAATCAAAGGGGCTTTCATAAATCAAAGAGACTTTATAAGAGTTGTAACTGGGCTTAGGTAAGGTATGAAAAAAAGGAAGTTTTTTTGTTAAATAAATTGAAGGAAATCATTAAAACTTACCCACACAAGTTTCAACTTAAATCAGTCAAAAACTCAATTGATTCAAATACCATCCTTTTCAATCACCTTTCTCTTTTTATCTTTTCTTCTTCTTTTTATTTTTTTTAAGAAGAACAGCAAAGAGGAGATCCTCTTTTCTTTTCTTTTTTATCTTCTCCCCAATCTATAAAAATAAAAATGAAAATAATGCAACTTTAATCAACTAATTTACTTCTCATGGAAATAGGCAAAATCCTATACAAATAAGCTTTTAACAATCCTTCAATTTAGGGGTTCAAAATCATTAAGGATATCAACAACAAAAAGGGTAAAAGTGGCTTGTAACAAGTTTATTATGCAAGAAAAGAAAGGGTAAGGCACAAATTGGTTTTTATAGGGATAAAATGTAAGGTAGGCTTATTTAGGTCAAAAATGGTTATGCTAAATGCCCTTATCATTTTTGTACACAGATTTATTAAAAATGTGGTCTCTACATGTAATTAAAAGCAAGTTATGGATGATATAACACAACAAAAAATTCATATGAGCACAAACGTGATGAATGTTCTTAGGCTTAAAGAATGTTCTTAGGCTCAAAGCTCTCGTATGTGTCAAAATGCATCAAGTATTGTACACTTTTAACGAAATTAATGAGATACTTAAAATAATTTAATGAAAACAGTAATCATGCTTGTCTCTTTCATACCCTAATTAAGGACTATTTATAAACAACCGTAAGAAAATTATGAGGCTATTATGAGGGATAATCAATATATGAATTATAGTATCATGAGTCCAAGCAAAAGTCACAAAGTTCATCATAATATAAACACTTGCTCCGCCACACCTAAATCATACATTGTCCCCAATGTATGCACAAAATGTTCACATGTCATAAAAATAGTCAACAAAAATAAAGCATCGAGTAAAAGACTACCCTGAGTTGTGAGCATCCGAAATTAGATAAACTATGGTGTTGGTGGATAAAGAGGCATCACGTGAAACATAACGGAATTGTCTCTTTTGTTTCTTAATCTATCTCATCCTTTGGCTACTCAAACACGTTTTCGAAGGGTAAATAGAAAACTATCGAAAAATAATGAAAACAACCTAATAATAAATAAAATTGAAATGAAAGTAAAACAACTAAAAGTAATTAATAAAAAGGAAGGACAAATAAATAGCACATTAATACAATCCTAGTAGGCATTTACAATTGCTGGGAGACAAGACTTGGGCTGGATGTTGAAAAAGAAACATAACACATTAGGTTTTTTTTAATTAAAAGATGAATTTTTTATTAAATTGTATTTTTAAATAAAAAATCTATGTTTTTAAAAACCAAACATACTAGTAACATATATAAGGTGTGATCACGCCTTATGAATATTAGTATTATGGAATTTCAAGGGTTCCATTCTAGAAAACTAATTCACATAAGACATGATCACGCCTTATGAGATTTAGTATTATGAAATTTTGAGTCTTTGATCCCGACAACTACATTACATAAGGCGTGATCACACCTTATGAAATTTTTTATTTTGGAATTTTAAGACCTACTTGTCCATTAAGCCAATAAACTAATTTCTCAAAAACAAACAAATGAAAACAATATATAACTAAAAAACTAATAAAAACTAGTATATTTTGGTTTATTTCTTAAAAAGTGCAATTGTTTAACATCGTTATGCTTATTAAGATTTTTCTTCCCAAACTTTTACATAATTACAATTTTGTACTCCTTAAGTAATGCTATTAGCACTTCCTTTTACCTTATAGTCAACCTTTTTGAGATGATCATAGGTAATAACTCTCCTTCACCTAAACAGACATATTTTAGTGATCAAGTAAGGCTTTTATCTTCAGGGCTTGCAAAATAGAAGGTAGCATTTTCTTGTGAGTTATAGTAAGTTCAACATTTAAAGTTTCCAAATCTATTGTCATTGCTTATAATTCTACAACTTCACAAGTTTTGTTAACTTGCTTGTTCACTCCCAATGTGGCCTTACACTCCAACTTATTTTCAACACTTTCTTCTTAAAACATGCCCTGCACAAATGAATCCATAGTATCTATATGATACATGGATTGAAAATCATTAGGGTACTTTGTTGCTTCAAAAATATTGAACTTTACTATCTCTCCATTAAACTCAACAAAAAGAGTACCTTTATCTACATCGATTTTTGTCTTAGTCGTCTTCATAAACAACCTTCCCAACACAATTGAACCTGAATGTTCAATACTATCTCCATCCATTTTCAAGATGTAAAAATTAACTGGAAATACCAAACTGTTAACTTGAACTAAAAAATCCTCAGTAATACCAATAAGATACATATAATAATGATCAGTTGGTTGAATAATCACACTAGTTTCTTACAAAAATTTAGAGTTAAAGCTCGGTAAATTGAGTATGGCATGACATTAATAGATGCACCTAAGTCTAGTATGACATGTTCAATTTTCTTATCGCCAATAACACATGGTAGCATAAACATACCTGGATCTTTGCATTTTCTGGTAATTTTCTCTTTACCACAGTTAATACATTCTTACCCAAAATGATTCTCTCCTTGTCCTTCAACTTCCTTTTATTTGTACACAATTCTTTCAAGAACTTTGCATATTTTGAAACTTGCTTGATGTCTTCTAAAAGTGGTATATTGATTTCCACCTTTCTGAAGGCTTCTAGGACGTCTTTTTTATGTTCTTTTTTTTTGATGTAGCCAACCTACTAGAAAAAGGAGATACACGTGCATTAATTAATATCGATGAAGATAAATAATCTTTTACTTGTATTGATTTTTGAGTTAGAAGTTCGTCTTTCTTTTCTCCTTCATCATTCTTTCCCACCTCCATTAGTAAGGAAGATCTAGGTTAAATTTCCTTACTACTTTTCAAAGTCATTGCTCTCACATTCTCCTTATGATTCACCACCGTTTGGGAAGGTAATTTTCCTAATATTTGCACTCTAATTTACTAACAGAGGTGGTTAATTGAGTGATTTAATTTCTTAATTTTTGAAGGCTTGCTCTTGTTTCCTACTAAAATTGTTGAGTATTAGTAGCAAGTGCCTTAACAATTACATCCAAAGACATACCTGAATTTGAAGATTGAGATTGAGCATATGTAAGGGCTTGAGGTTGTTTTTTTAAATTGGGAGGTTGAAATCGTTGTTGCCCTCTTTGATTTCCATAGCTCAAGTTTGAATGATGCTTCCATCTTGGACTAGAGTGATTGGAATAACGTTCATATTTTTGACGAGGTTGACTAAAAAAGCCTCCTATTGTGTTAGCATCTTAAACGTAGTCTTATTGTAATGTGGGGTATAAATCCATAGGATATCTAAAGAATAAGCATATTCTACACACTTTTGCTGGTTACGATTGACTTACAATCATTTGATGAAGTAGGGTAGTTAAATTTGAAAATTTATCCTCAAGGTTCGTGTTACTTACCTCACTCACGTGTTTAATAGCTCTATCTATCCGTATCCCAAACTGTTGAGAATTTTTTTCCATAATTGATATCAATTTTCTAGCCATTTCAGATGTTTTATTTACCAAAGCTCCTCCAATAGTTGCATCAACCATATTTCGATCCATTGACAATAGTCCTTCATAAAAGCACTGGATCAAAAGTTAGGTCAAGAATTTGATGACGTGGGCAGCTGACACATAACTCCTAAAATCCTTTCCAATATTCATATAATATTTGTCCAATAAATTGTCTTATCCCACATATCTCTTGTCTAATATTGGCAGCTCTTAATGTAGGAAAGAACTTCTCTATAAACATTCTTTTCATCTCATTCCATGTTTTCACTGAGCTAAGGGGAAGATAATAGAGTCAATCCTTTTCTTTATCTTTCAATGAGAACGGAAAGGCCCTGAGATTAATTTGTTCTTATGTCACCCCTGGTCGATTCATTCCAGAGCAAACAACATAAAATTCATTTAGGTGTTTATATGGATGTTCACATGCAAGACCAAGAAAAATAGGGAGTAAAAGAATCAAACCAGATTTCAATTCGAAATCTACTTCAACGTTTGGAAATTGTATGCATAAGGCTTGTTGATTTAAATTTGGTGCTGCTAACTCCCGCAACATTCTACTGTTAAGATTTGCCATCTTTTCATCTTCTCTAAAATTAAAGTCTTCACAAATTGTTAGATATATTTCACCTTTCACTTCAGAAGGTGAATGATCGCTTCCTTGTTTAGTCTCTTTTCTTAAAAGACGTGTTGTCTTCTTAATTTTTGGATTATATTGCAATTCACCTGTCTAAGAAGTCATACAAGACAAAAGGTTAGCAGTAAACAGTAAAATAACACAAATAAACTAAGAAACTAAAATAGTTTCTCGACAATCGTGCCAAATTTTGGTCGAGTTGTCGAAGCTCTCAAAATTAATTCCGATTCTCTAACTTCTTATAGCAGTCGTGGAACCAGATTGAATCCTAAGAGAACTAACTAATAGTTTCTTAATTTCAAAAAATAAAATAAAGAGGTGGGGTTTGATTAATTTTAAAGGGTAAGACAAATCCAGCGAGTTAGTGGGAGTTGTATTGTTGTAGACATGTAGCGCCTTTGTAAGTGTTTTTCAATAGGAGCTATAGGCATGTAACATTTTAGCATTGCTTTTTTAAATATAATTTGTTTTTCTATTGAAAATCAAATTTGCTCGTAAATTGCTCTGAATGACCCGAATATATTAAACAGATATTATTCTTTTATTATTCTTATAGAAGTATTAATCTCCATGTAATAATAATGATTCTTTAACTCAATCTCTCAATTCAAAAATGTCTATATACATATATAGGTAAACGATTATATTATTACTATTTTATTTCTAAATATTTTAATATTATTTAATGTGAATCATGGTAATTATGAGTATGACAAATGAGTTTAAAATCAACTAGTGGTTATTTTTAGAAGCTTTATTAGTTATTTTAATGAATAAGGGTCAACCTATACAATTAATGTTGCACTCCCTCCAAAATTTTTAAGTGAAAATGTGCCATGGCATATGTAAACTATATGGATTTGGTGAAGGAGTTGATTTAGTACTAGACCTTCTCTTTTCTCACTTACTTTGAATTTCATGCTTAACGTTAAATAATCAAAACTTACTCTCTTCTCCCTTATCGACAAAATTATTGTGGGAGTGCTAGTATGTTGCTTCCTTTAATTACATCAACTTGCTTGGTGCCACTGGTTGTGTTAAGGATTTTACTAAAGTTTTTGCTGCCAAAATGTACAGAATAGTAGATTTTCCACTTCCACTTAGACAAACAATGGCGAAAATTTGAGATGGATAGGTTGTAAGCAGAACATCCTTTAGGATGTAGATTGGTGGGTTATTGTGTAGGTTTTAAATATGAGAATGGACACAAAGTTGTTTGAAATAGCAGAAGATTTGATGCAAGAGATTGATGAGGCTGTTAGTTTATATGTCTT
Source organism: Erythroxylum guanchezii (assembly GCA_025629825.1). NCBI lineage: Eukaryota > Viridiplantae > Streptophyta > Magnoliopsida > Malpighiales > Erythroxylaceae > Erythroxylum > Erythroxylum guanchezii. Next base: position 23,271,824 of record JAOTAX010000007.1, read on the forward strand.
TAGTGATGATTGTGATTGTGTGTGTGTTGGTGAAGTTGGGGTTTGGTCTTCCATAGAACAAAAGAAGAACAAGAAAAAAGAATGAAGAGGAAGAGACGTTGAGATTTAAAGACATAAACAAGAAGATATTGTTGACCATAATTGAACTATAGACCAAAAGAGCTATTTGAATCATAATATTCAAAATGAATCTCAATGTTTATAAAATATTCAAAATAGACCTTAAGTGGACAAAAAGCCTATGAAGTAAACTCTCTGTCAGTTAAATGCCACATCAAAGTTGATGTGATATTTATTTTTAGTTTTATCTTAAAAGTGAGTCTCACTTATTATATGACAGTATGATTCACTATCTGAAATGAAAAACAAGGGCCCATTGCCATATGACTATAAGACCCAATATGCTGATTAATTTTTAAAAACGATGGTGTTTGTTCTTTACTCTATTAATTGGGTTAACTATAGTTAATAATACTTAATTAACTAAATAATCAATTAATTAGTTTAATTAAGCATTTAGATTTTATAAATTAACCAACATACGAGCCCTATTGCCATGTGGTGATGGGGCCTATTATTTTACATTTAAGACAGTAGGTCCTACTGTCATGTTTCAAGTGTGATCCGTTTTAAGATAAAAAACTTAAAAAAAATATCACATCAACTTTGACGTGACATTTAACTAATGTAGAGTTAATCCTTATTAGGCTTTCTATCCACTAAAGGTCTATTTTGAATATTTTACAAATGTCGAAGTTCATTTTGAACACATCTAAACGTTAAGGTTCAACTTGTATTTGGCATAAACGTTAGGGTTCAAATTGCTCTTTTGGCTAGAATCAATTACTAGCTTTTCTTACATTTATATAGAATTTACCTTGTTGATACTAAATCAATGAACCAAATTTCTTTGACATAGGTTAAGTTTGAGAAGAGTTCTCAAAATAAGATTAAAAATTTGTATGTTCATTATATAATTTTTCTTTAATCCCTGTTAAGGATTTAGTGACAAAATTTTAGAAGATATATCAAAATCATATCAATGACGTAATGTAATGACATTTTATGTTGAGCAATATCTCATAAACTTCAATAACATCATGTAAGATGTATACAAACACCTAGATAACATAATAATAATAGTTGTATAAAGTAGAACTGAAATGTATAGTACTTTAATGAAATTGATTCATTTAATTTAGCCTACTAAAACATAAATATGGACTGAAATTAAAGGCATTTGCTATAGTATGATAGTAGTTGTCATTAGAAGAAATATAATTGCAAGACTTTTCTTGACTATACGAGATATGATCAAGATCGTATGTATTTCTAGTTCATGCTTATGAGTATTTGGTACTAAATTTAGATTCAACATTATTAAAATGTTCAAGGCATGATAATAAATAGATTGTTGAGTAAAAGTAGTTTATCTAAGTTTATACAAATAATTTGTATATATTGGATCAAAGGAGACTTGTGCTTAACTTAAATGGTAAGAATACAAAGTTGAATAACCGAGACTATCATTTTATTCTATGTTGGTTAAATTAACATGATGAGAATCATAAAGTTACATACAAGGATATATGTATCCTTTTAATTATGAATCATATGAAACTTGTGAAACTTATTAGGTTGAATAATATCCAAATCAACTTTTAGGGAAAGGATGATAATGGTATTGAATTGTTAAATCTTATGCATACGATGTGTTATATTTATGTGATACTTATATTTCATTATACTACTAATGACTTTATGTGATACAATCATATGTATTAAATGAAATATTAATTTAAAATTTTAAAAAGTTCAAAGTGTTTAAATCTAAGTAGAAACTAAACATTGACAATGTTGAATCACTTCGATGAGATTGATGTGATGAGATTTAACTTTTTGTTTATCTTGAAGGAATGAGATTATCTAGTGAACACCTTCCCAACAAAATTTATAATAGTATGGATTTATGTAAGAAGAAAAATATAGTATGAGATATTGTATAATGCAACATTTCTTCCTTTTATAGTTATGCCTAATACAATAACTTACCTTTAGTAATTTCAATTAAATTAATTAGCAAGATTTCATATAAGATCTAAAATGGTAAGATTTTGAAAGAGTCAAAGTAATGATTTTAGGATGTGATGCTTAGTTGAATACATATTATCCAATAAGTTTAGAACTTAATTGGATAATAAAAGGATATGAGATATCAAAAAGTTGGATATAATCTTATAGCCTTAAACAAATTGTTTGTTTCAATGAACATTTATAGAAGGATGGTTCTTTTGATAAGCAGTGAGAGTAAGATCAAGTTTGAAAAGTTCAAATCTTATAAGAATATATCCATTTGGAATTAGGGTCTTTGTTGATACATTTGATGAAAGGTTACAAGACATTAAAAGATTCACTTTTATGATAAATTCAAAGAGTTTATTTTGGAGATGATTATGAATTTATCACCTCTACAAGAAAGTTAGTGGCAGAATAATTGTCCTATTCAGTGAAAGTATGCAGAGACAAACTGTTCATAGAGAGAACAATAATATGTTTTTTCAATTATTGGAAATATAATTATCCAAGAACAATTCATATTAAATATGAAAAGGTAACAATTTACTTATGGGAATCAAATTTATAGAGATAGATGCAAAATTTGTTTACCTATTCTATTGCAAGTCTATAGATAATATACTAAAAATGTTTAGTATTTGAGATATCTGATACTTGCGAAGTATTATAAATATCCATTATGCTATGTATGAGTTGATATTTGAGTTCAAGGTTATATGGATATTAAATTTAAAAGTAAATCCTAATTAAGGTATCTTTTACTTAAATTACTATTATTTTAAGATTGAAAAGTTTCCAATATAGGATTAATTGCTAATTAAGCCAAAATAGATTTTTCATTTAATGAAATAATTATCTAGTTAAGGAATTCTTTAATGAATTTGGTATAGTTTCTTGCATTGTTTAGACAATAATGTACTGTAGAATATTAAAGCCATTGGACATACAAAAGAAACTAATGTCTCATTAAAGATCTAATTATTTATACAATTTCTCTTTATTACGACGATAATTAAGATGATAGTTGTAAGATTTAAGCAAGTATTTACTATAGTGAATCTTGTAGATTTCTCTCACTAAACTACTATCCCAACAATGTGTAAACGATCTAGAAGGGGGGGGGGGGGGTTGAATAGATCTTAAAGCTTTTTGTAGAGTTCTACAATAAAATCATAAGTTAATTCACACAAAACCAATTTAACGAAATTTAAAAGTAAAGAGTAAGGAAGAAGAGCAAACACTGTTTTTATC
>JAOTAX010000007.1:23310473-23329972 GCA_025629825.1 Erythroxylum guanchezii
CTTGCATATTATATAGACGCTACTGACAATTTATTTCATTAGTTATTTGAACAGTTTTATGTAAACTGTCCAAACTACTTGTAACTTGCCAATGTCTTTATCTTCTAAGTAGTTAATGCCTTATAGATATAAACATGTTGTAAATCCTCCAGACCTATACATGTTATGTACTTCAATATTCTACAATAAAAGTCCTTTTGCTTGTATAATATATTGCTGGTTCCATTTACTTGTGTTTCAAATAATTCTACTCCATTTAATAGCTTGCCACAACATTGTTTTTGTTTCTCTTTTAGGGAGTATTTTTTGCTAAATCAAGTAAGGATACTTGGTTGCATTACAGGGCTGGAATTGTTGAGTTTACTAGCCTCAAAAATCTCCTTGTAATAGGTTGGTATCAGAACTTTGTTTAGGAAATTATTGGTTTTGTTTTCCATATTAGGTAGACTGATTTTATGACAATGGTGGGCAATCAAAACCTTAAAGTCATCTGGGAAAGGCTAGATAGGATGGAACGTGGGGTTTGAGCCATACTGGAGGATGAAACACTCAATCTGTCTTTAAGTTTGGATTGGCTCGAAGACACAATCTAGACCTTCCATAACTAAATAGATGCAATGTCGGCATAAGCAAATAGTAGTTTCAAACAGGATAAATGCATTGTTGGAAGATTATTTATGACACTACCTGAGTACGAGTCAAAACAATTAGCTGAATCTACCAAATAGTGCACAATTTGCCTATAATCTTCATTGATCTTCTATAACTAGAAAAAGTCCTTTCAAATTGGTCATAGGGTATCAGTCTTTGACTCATTTGGAGATTGCTAAACAATAACTTGGTAACAAGTGTCCAACTGCCTATAAATTTGTGAGGGACTGACAAAAACTATTTGATGAAGCAAAAGACAACCTTTGGAAAGTTGTGTGAAGTATGGAGAAATAGGCTAATCAACATATGCGTCATTTAGACTTTGTTGTGGGAGATAAAGTGCTACTAAAGTTACACCTCAAATATGGAAGAACAATAAATGGAAAATTGGAAAACAAAGGCCTGATTTCAAAATATGATGGTTCATTTGAGGTTATCAAGAAAGTTGGTAAGGTGTATTATCAACTTAACTTACCTGAAATGCTGAAAAGTTCATCCTATGTTCCATGTGAGTTATTTGTGCATGTTTTATCATGACGACGACGAGCCGGAGAGGAGAAAATAGAGACATGCACCTCCAAATGTGCAAGTTTAATGTAATGATGAAGTTAAAAAGATTCCTAATTATAGATGATTGGGACATCACATGAATAATCGACAAACTAAATTTCTTATGAAATGGAAAGGTAAAGATGCATGGAATGCAACATAAGGAAAAGACTCTTCTTTATGGCAATTTGAAAACATGATCAAGAAGTATTTGCACAACATTATGACGAGGACGTCAGCTTCCTTTAGTGGGGGAGATTTGTAAGGTTTCTTTGTCCCTTTGATGATATGTAGCCACAAAACCATATATTATGTAGGTTGGAATTATTTAAAGTATGCTGGAAAAGGGAATTAAGTTGGTGGACAATCTTGAGTTTTTATTAGCTACCTGGAAACGTGTTTGGTGTTATAACTTGGCATGGTGTCTTGCATAAAGTGTTGGAAGCAAATGTTAAGTCTTGCATGGCTTATATATTACATGGATGCTATTGACACTTTATTTCGTTAGTTATTTGGACAGTTTTATGTAAATTGTCCAAACTACTTGTGACTTACCATTGTCTTTATTTTCTTAGTAGTTAACGTCTGATGGATATAAATATGTTGTAAATCCTCCATACCTGTGTTTGTTATGTACTTCAATATTATGCAATAAAAGTCCCTTTGTTCGTATAATATATTGCTTGTTCCATTTATTTGTGTTTCAAATAATTATGCTATATTTAATAGCCTACCACAATCTTATTTTCGTTTCTCTTTGGGGGAGTATTTTTGTTGAATCAAGTGACGAGACTTGGTTGCATTACAGGATTGGAATTGTTGAGTTTGCTAGCCTAAAAAATCACCCTATAATATTTAATATGGCGAATCTCATTTTGATAACTATAATACAATTTATCTTTTTTTTTCTTCTTCCTCAGCAAATTGAGGAGTATGGGAGTTAGATGAGGTGGTCTTGAAAACCATTAGTGTAGGTGAACCTTCACCAATATTCCTTTTTTCTGAGCATGGTGACTTAATGTTAAGTCTTTCATCGAATATTATTGAAGCATTCTTCAATACCTAGGATAGGTTTCATTTAAAGGATATCAATTAAAACAAAATCAAACATCTTGTCACTTACAAGAAAATTATATGTCCAATCTTTCTAAACTTTTTCTTCTCTAGTTTGGAGACATGTGGTACATACCATCTTAATTAGGAATCATTTATCAATTTTTTTATCATACACTATTAAGTTTAACATAATAAATATTGATTGGATGTCAATTTTGCTATGTCCTATTGGTCTTATAATGTAATTCATAATATTGAGATTCATCACCTCCATCATGAAAAGTTGGATGACATTGTCCTAGATTTTCTTAGCTAATGGAATATCAATAAATAAACCAAAGAGATATAGTTATGTGATTTTTACCAATCATCCACCACTTTCAATGACCAAAATTATTCTCAACTACTTTTGGGATATGCTCGTATTTTCAGGATCTGTCTATTCAAACGGCCAATTGTTTAGTCCCTAAGTATGAACTTCAGTCATTTATGACTAGAACTCGAAGTTTGTATAATTCAATTTAAATTCAACTTAATAGTAAGTTGAAGAGGTTAAGTGGTTCAATTGAAGTTAGAGTTTAGTTCGCAGTAATAATATTAGTGTTTTTTTTCATCCATAGTTAGTCCCTTGCTTTAAGATCAACTTCAAATGAATAATTTGATTAGCTTAAAGCGATGTTTTAGAGTTTATGAATAAAGATTAAAATGTATTTTGATTCTACGTGCAAAATCTAGCCTATCATTTCTCTTCTCGGAGGAATTCCTTACATAGGCTGATACACAAACTTGAAGGGAATTTTATATTGAAGGCATCAAACCATCTCAATTTTATCTCCTATAATACATATTTTAAATATTAAAAAAATATATTTTAATTAATCATATGTTAACAGTGGATATAGTTAATAAAAATGAAGTCATAATCACGAAAGAGTGAGAAATCTAGACATGCAATTGCGATGATAATTTAAAACCAGGACCAGTACACATCATGGAAAGAAAAATGAACAGGAAAATGTTTATGCAAAGTGGGAATTGATGTGAAATAAGAAAAGGCATGGCGGGTTCTATGCAGATTTGGTTGAGATATTATCAGATTCTTAGAATGAAACAGCAAGATAAGAGTCTTTAGCATTTTATGCTCCAAAAGAAGTTAAAAGAGATGTTTGTACACTACCCCACAGCCAAGACCAGATACCATTTGCTGCTACTTCTTGGTTACTTCCATTACTATATTCTGTATGACTGTAAAGTGGAAGCCCACCTCAATCATTCATTGCTTATCTTTTCTGGCTAGTGATAACTATGCATCATCTTTTTGATGAGTCCTGCTTGTTGGAATAGAATTTAGCTGGGGTCTAGAGGACATTTAGGTACATAAATATTAAAGAACACGACATGCAGGAAATCAATGTTGAGCACTTTACAACTTTAGCAATTTTGAGTCATCTTGCGTGATAGGAGCTAGAGTCCGGATGATGAACATACAATGTAATTAGTAGCTTTAAGTAAGAACCAATATGCTTCTCGATGTGCACAGATTACCTTGAGTCATTTTTTGAAATCATTTTGAGTATATTTTAAGAGTTAAATAATCATCTCTTAGAGTTAGATAATCCATATCTTAAGCCTCTTTTAATATAATATAATTTTAACTTTTTATATATAAAATAAGTAACAAAATAATCAATAATCTCCGATTTAAAAACTTAACACGAAGGTTACAATAAAATAACCCAAAGATTTGCTATCATAAAATTAATTAGTGATAAGAGAAGTAATTTACTAGACTTATATGCATGTTTAAGGTTATATATTCTTTCCATACGGGACAAATTGTCACTTATATTTCAACATAAATCTTAAATTTCAACAAATACTAAAGTAAAAGTGTCCTTTTTATAAAATTATGGTGCTTCAACTAATTTATTTTATATATGGATCAAAGGTCAAATGATCATGAATCTCACTCCTCTTCTGAGTTTCTTAATCTTAATAAACATTCTTATTATAAAGGAATCCGTAATCATTATTCCTGAAAACACCAAATTTTAAGGAAGTGCAATTGGCGACATTTATGGAATTTATTTATTGGAGCTGATAATGACCTTTGAATTGCTTATTGATTCAAGTATAGAAGAACAAAATGTCGGTTTTCGGTTTATTCAAGTTTACTTTTTTTCTATAGCTGGGAATTGGGATTGGCCATAATCAAAAGCTTCTAATTTGGGAGAGGTGTATCTTGTTTCATTTTTGTTGTTTTAATACTGTTTCAACTTATCTTATATATATATTTATATAGATTTCACATAAATATGTGGATAAAATAAATTAGAACAGTATTGGAACAGTCAAATTGGAACAAATAATGTGATACCTCTAATTTGATACCCGCAAGCCATTTATAAAATAACAGGAAAATTTATTAATAATGATTATTCTTAAGCGTGTTGAAAACTGTAGTCGTGTATTGGCTGGATACAAATGAGACGGCAGAGGGAGAGAATGCTTCGTTTGGTGGCTAACTAAAAAGTTTTCCTCTTTTTTAATTCTCTCTGTGTTAAATTAATCACCGTCAAATAAGATTCGATCCTTATCCCTATCGGATTCAAGTTTATAGACATTCTAAAGACAAATACGCTTCCCAATTTATCACATAATATTAGAATTTTAACAAAAAAACAATAATTAACATATAATTTTTATACGAAAGCTTCCTAATCTCTATTTACACATATAATTTAAGCTCCCCAGCTAACAACCCCACTCGCTGTATTAAAGTTATGCAACAAACAAACGATAGGCAAAAATGAAAAATATCTAATGAGTCGACAAAAGAATTATACACGACCCACCATCCTCTTACCATTGCTGGAGAAAATCAAGTCTTGCCTGTACGGCAAGAACGAATGTCGTTTAACAAGCCTTTTCAACACAAACGCATCTTTTCGCTCACTGCTGCTCCCAAACACCAAATTTCGAAGCCTCCATTTCTTCGACGACGAACCTGTCGATTTGCTCTTGTCACACTTCTCCGGCGACCTTACCTCAGCCGCCGTACTCGGGGCCCACACGCAGTAGGTTCCCTGCGGCAAGCCGTCGAGTTCTTCAGCCTCCGAAGACGAGCACGACCAGTCTCTCTCCTCGTCAAACAGTTTCTTCAATTTCGACCGTTTCGATTTCGTTGTCGTCGTCATTTGGTTCAAGTTCCTCGTCGTTTTGGAGGAATTTTGTTCTTCTTGTTCCAGTAACAAGTCTGTGTTGAACAATGGATATACAGGCCTAATCTGACCGTTATAGAAGATCTCGTCCGCGGTGATTGGAGATCCGTCTGCTTCTCTAGGAACAACCGCAAACTCGAACTCTTCTTCCTCCTCATCCTCGTCCTCCTCATTGTCATTGTTTCTGCGGTTGATCTCCTCCACATGATCTGCCAGAAAACGCCTCTCTAAGTCGTGGCTCCAGGAGAAAACACCGTGGTCATCGACATCCAGACTGTCTTCACCGGCGATCTCGCGAACAACTCTTGCAGCAATGTCAGCTATGTTCTCAGAGCAGTGGGAATTGATGCTAGGAGAGGTCGGAGAGTGGATGATAAGTGGACCAGCCATCGCTGACAAACTAACGCCGTTCAGATAAGGATCAGAGACTCTTTAAATTTCTAAACAAAAGAAAATTGTAGAGAGAGAAACAGAAGGATCGCGTTTGAAATGGAAATACAAGAGTTCTAGACATATTTATAGTCGCGCATAAAGCAGCAGTCACCCAAGCTAACCTCAGGGGCGCCTTTAAATCTTTTTTATATATTCATTTATTTAAAATTTATGATTAGAGCTTTATCTCCGATAAAAGATTTATTCGACTCAAATGAAAATTAACTTAAGCGTAGATTTCTTAAAAGTATCTTTCAATAATTAAGAAACTCTCAAGACACTTCGTTAATAAAAAAATAGTATATAATTTAAATTTTTATTTCTATGGAATTTGTTTTTAAGGTCCATCACTAATTTTCAGAAAATTAAAAAATTATAAATATTGATTGTATTCTTTCTTATCCCCTCGTGAAAGAGAGAAAAACGTGAGAAAGTTCTTAGCTTGTTTCACAAGTAAAGGGCATAAGGAAAGGTAAGTCACTGCGTACGTCTGTATATATACGTGGAATTATATATGCGAGTTCATAACGTGAATAGCGTTTACTTTTCTTGCATCTAGAACTTTTGGGAATTACATCTTATTTTCTTGTTTTTTTTGTATTTAATCAAGGTATTCACCGACAGATCCAATAACTAATCCCCTCACTAATAAGAAGGTACCTCACAGAATGGGACAGCTGGCTCAAGAATTTAAAGCTGCTCCATACCCAAAGTCAAGGATCAAACCCATAATCTTTAGTTAAGGATAGATGAGTCCCTTACCACTCAACCACACTCCTTGAGTTTACATCTTCTTATTTTCTAGTTCTACGATAAGGATAAAGGTTTGGTCTTGTACTTAGAGCAATTAGTTTTGATGTTTTTAAGGGTCGTTTTTCTGTTTTAGTTTATAATTTTTTTATTTATAATTTTTGTTTCTCTTTTAATAAAACCAAAACTAGTTTGGTTATTAATATCAATATAATTATATTTTTATTACTAATGGTAATTATATATTAGATAAAACTAAAATAAATTATATTTAACTAATTAAATTTATTTTAATCTCTTATATAATATTTATTAATAATTAATATATTAATAATATATATTTAGTTTTTAGAGGTAAAGTTGCGTAATAACTAACCTCTAAGACGCATGTCAGAAAAATTTTTACGATGTGTTGTTGTTATTGTTGTATATATTTAGTTGATAGTATATCAAATTATGAAGGAGAGCCACCAGTTACTCCTTTGTGACTAGAAGGTCATAAGTTCGAATTAGAGAAATAATCTCTTTGTAAAAATACAAGGGTAAAGTTGTGTACATTGATAACTTTTCTCAAACCCTCACAAAGCGGAAAATTTTATGCACTGATTACATTTACGTTGACATTAGTATATCAAATTATGAAAAAAAAACAAATATTACTTTTTGTGATTTTCACAAAATTTGAAAACTGAAAGAAACCAAAATAAAAAAAGAAATTAAAAATTCAAATAAACATATTTTTTTATTAAATTTGAAAACTAAAATAAATTGAAACAGTATTTGATCGAGTCAAGTCCTTGTTTGTTTCGTTTAAAAAAAAAGGTCCTTGTTTGTTAGAAATTTATGTCCATGTATGATGAAATTTACAAGTTCCTTCCCCTTCATTACAAAAATATTTGACTTACATGACATTAGAAATTTTGGACCATACTAATTGGTTGTGTTTCTATTCGTTGAAATAAAAATATCCAAATATACGTATTTATTGAGCAATATTTAAAATAAGAAAATTTTAATTTAAAGTTCTAAAATCTTTTTTGAGGGGAAAAATTTAATTACTTCATTTCTACATAAATATAAAATAAAAATTTTGATATGCTTACATAAATATATAAATAAAATTTAATAAAATATGATAAAAATACTATATCTGAAATAAAAAATCTGATATCGACGTACAAGGTATCAAGTGGCTTCTAACTACAGACAAAACAAACAATAATGTGTGAAACTTTGGATAAAGATGATACCTAAGAATTTAACAGGTGTCCCACTCCGGTGCCCATTACCGTGAAGAGTGGGGGCAAGTACAGCTACACATCAAAAGCGACAAGAACATCATTAGCATTTATTCGTCTCAAGAGTTAAGTAACACCAAGGAATACGATCGGTCACCTACATGCTTAATATGATAACAGATCAACGGCCACCATAAAATCTAGGGCGGTGACCACCACTCCTACGGCGGCAAGGAATTGGCTTATCCACCAGTACTTTTACACTGTCGTTCACTTCCGACATTGACGTGTAGAGACCTGACCCCTCACACTTTTCGTTGTCATTAAAGCAAAGTCGCTGGCTGTTCTCTGCTTGCCAGTCATTTTCATGAAATGGAACTTTTATTAATTTATTACGAGATCATGAGATGAAGCGATCAATCTTTCAGGTATAACGACCTAGCAGCGATTTTGATTTCGACACCTTAAGAACCATCAAATTATTTTGTGTTTCATTTGCCGCCCTCGGGATTCCACCCCACTATAGCGGGAATAGTTTGAGTACGGTAACAAGATTACGATTAGTTTGAGGGTTTTATAACATAAATAAATAGATTATAATATTATTTTATTATTTGGGATGAAGTTTTATAATAAAATGGGATGACAAAGAAGAGTTTCATATTACATCTTATTCTATTCTAAGCAGTAAAAATAGAAAGCTTCTAATTTAGAAGCTTTATAATATAATGTAAAATGATACATTATAATTCATCCAAATAACATTTAACTATATTATATTATGAATCTTTCTATCTTTCTTAAGCAACAATTTTTTAATATTGTATTCATTTTCGTTCAATTCTATTATAAATCACTCTATTTTATTCTATTCTATTCTATTTTATTAAAATTTTACGTCCAACCAAGCATAACTTTAAAAATTTCAGACCTTATAGGGACACCTTGTGCTTTAAAATAATATTGTGTTTCAAATCCTCACATGATTTTCTTATAGCTGGTGATAAGCATTTTTTGAAGTTGGGCCTCTTAAAAACAGCTAAATCATTATAACGTAGTAATTTTTATTAATTTTATATGTGATACTCGTTAATGTATGAGTACGAAGGGGGTTTAAGTAGTCTTTAATCATGTTAAACTACTGAACCTATTACGCATTTTTTTTAGGCTGGCTGTTTCTAGGCAAACCTTTTGGTTGTCTTTATACCCCTACCTTCTTTATCACTCAGCGGTCATTTAGGGGCTTTAGCTAGTGATTCAGGTTGTTTCCCTCTCGACGATGAAGCTTATCTCCCATCGTCTCATTGGCCAACCTTAACCCCTGTTATTTTGAGGTCATATCTAGTATTATTGATTTTGAAATTTCTTCCTTAGAAAAATTAAGGGATTAAAATAGTATTATATTTAAAAGCTATTACAAATTATTCAAAGGGATAGAAATAATAAGTTTATTACTTAAATTTAATATTTTGATTTTTAATTTTCAAAGTTGAATTAATATTAAATTTGATTCAAAATATACAAAGAATTATCATCTTACTTTATATAATTCTTCCTTTAACTTTGAATCGATATTTTCCTTTATATAAATTATTATGAAAATATTTAAAGAAATACTAAGATATAATATTCATGTCCTTATAAATCTTTTTTTAAAGTCATTTTACGCAAAAACATTTAATGCTAAACAATTAATTTTACCAATCATCATTAAATAAACAGTTGATATTTTCCGTTGATCAATTTAACTATATTAATTCGCTATCAACTAACCGTTAATAGAATCAATTAACAACTAATGTAATATACTAATTGCTAAAGAGGGTTATAACCTCAATTCTCTCAGCTAAAGATGTGGAATAAATAAGATTTGTTTCGGGTAATTAAAGATGTGGACTGAATAAGATTCCTTTCAAGATAAGATAAGATCAACAGGAGAGAGATACAAACTAATTCATATGATTCCAATTGTAGTTTAAGTTTTCGTGGGCTCACAACTATAATGATTTTCATTGTTGTCGCTTTGTCATAGAAGAAAATAGCAACAACCACCTCAGTATAGCCATTATTTTTCTGAACTACTTCAATTAATACTTAATATCCAAGTTGTTATGTTAAGTCGGTTGCTTAATACCTAAGAAAAGGTTAAGTGTTTAAGGTTTCTAGAATACGTAATAAATCACGTCCGCAAATTCATCAAGATACTAATATCAAGCTAAAATGAAAAACAAATAAAAGTATTTTTAAAATCCAAGGTATAATCATGCATGAGCAAAAATTAACCCTTAATTTTTCTCAATTATATTTTTTGTATTTTATAAACTCCAATCCCTCCTACTTCATCTTAGATTTTACGTGAATATGTATCCTTTAAGGTGCCTTTTTTTTTATAATAACCTGGTTGTCACAAAGGTATCACTATTTATTTATACGGTGCTAAAAAGTTAATGCTATTTATGGGCTATTTGATTCTACTTATATTTTTCCGGTTGTAATTTTTAGTTTTCGTTTTCGCTTTCAACTTTTTGTTTTTATTTTTCTATTAAATAAAAACAAAAACCTGTTTAGCTATTAATGTTAATGTAATTATATTTGTATCACTGATAATAATTACATATTAGATAAAATTTAAAGATAAATTTATTTAATCTCTTTTATAATATTCATTAACAAATTATTAATAAAATTATGTTATTTTAATAAAATATATAATTTATAAACAAAAATTTTATTTATAATCTAATATTTATTTAAAATGTATTTTAATTATTAAATCAATTTTTATTTGAATATTTATATATTTCAAATTTAATTATATTTAATAATAGTTATTAAAACATAATTACATATAATTTAATTATAAAATTAAATTATTCATAATGTTTATTGATAATTAATTTTAATTTATTAAATATATAATCTTGAATTAAATTATTCATAATTTTTATTAATAATTAAATAATATATATTTAAATGATAGTAAATCAAATTATAAAAAATAGAAACAGTAAATAAAAACCACTTTTTATAATTTTCATAAATTTTAAAAACCGAAAGAAATCAAAAACAAAAACAGAAATTTAAACTCAAACAAACAAATTATTTTGCTGAATTTAAAAAAAACAAAAATAAAAACAAACAACAGAAAACAATCACACAAAGAGGATTGACCAAGCTATTGAAGATTTTTGACCAAAAAGTGACCAAGCCACTCTTAAGGTTTTTAGATGTTCTAATTTTATTTGTATAGTTGAGATTTTCGAAGTCTCTCTCAAATTTGAAGGTTGTGGACTTGGTTTTAACAAAAAATATGAAAGAGGAGAAAGCACATCAAGAGGTCGAGAAAGAGGTAGTTTAAACACAAAAAGCAAAAAATCTCAGGTTGAATGCTACAAATGTCATAAGCTTGAAAGGTATGCCTCATAATCTGTAAGAACGTATGAGAAATGTCAAATTGAATGATATAACTATCATAAGTTTCACCACTACGCTTCTGAATGTAATGCTCTTAATAAAGTTGAGGAGATGATCAACATCTTGGAGGAAAAGATCAACGAGAAATAAAATCTTTTTTCTAGCATGAAATGATAATAATTGTAATCAAGAGAATGCATGATATCTTGAAACTAGAGCAAGTAATCATATGTGTAGCAGAATAAGCATGTTCGGGAATTGGATCAATTAGTAAATGGTAGCACCTCATTCATAGATGACTTCAAAGTAATGGGTGAAGGAGAGGAAACATTCTTATCTGCTTGAAAGATGGAAGCCATCAATCTATTTTAAATGTTACTATATACCTAGTATGAAAAATAGCATCTTAAGTTACTCTTAGAGAAAGGTTATGATAGTTATATGAAAAATCATAATCTTTCTATAAGATATGACATGAATAATCTTATCGCCGAAGTCCCAAAGTCAAAGAATATAATGTTCTTGCTCAATATATATAATGGTGTTGCAAAAAGTGTAAAGTCTTACTTCAAGGATGCACCGTAGCTATGACATCTTCAATTTAGACATTTCAATTTTGAGTGCTTGGAATTCCTATCTAAGAAATAAATGGTGAAAGAACTGTCTAATAGTAATCATTCTGACCAACTTTGTAAAGGATGACTACTTAAAAAAATAATTTAGAAATAGTTTTTCAAAGAAGTCAAAGTCAATAGCAAAGCAAGCACTAGAACTCATACATGCAAATGTTTATGGACCAATCATATTGAGTTTTCTATTATAAATGCAAATGTTTATGGACCCATCATATTGAGTTTTCTAGGTAAAAACAATCACTTTTTTCTCTTTATTTATGTATTTTAAGAAAAATATGAGTACTCCTATTGAAGTAGAAATTAGAAGCTTTCAAATAGTTCAAAGTTGTAATTAAGAAATAGAGTGGATAACAAATCAAAGCCATAATAGCTTATTTAAGAGGATTGTTCATTTCTAAGGAATCTTAAGAGTTTTATGAAGTGAATGGATTCTATTGACCCTTGACAATCCCAAGTATCCCAACAAAATAAAGTTGCTAAAAGAAAGAATAAAATAACACTACAGATGGCTCGAAGCATGCTTAAAAGCAAATTATAAGCAAAAGTTATTACCTATGCAATCTACTTGTCCAACTAGAGTCTAACAAGAAGGGTATGTGAAAAGACACCATAAAAAGTATGGAGTGGAAGAAAACTAGATAGTTCTCATCCTAGAATTTTTGGAAGCATTGTATATGTATAAGTACCAGATGAAAGAAAAACCAAGTTCAATGATAAAAGCAAGTGGTTCATCTTCAATAGCTATGATGCAAGTTCAAAAGGCTATAGGGTGTAGAATCCAAATAATGGATTGTGATTAGTTAAGATGTCATTTTTTTATAAAGAGGGAGAATATGATTTCAATTCTCAAACAAGTAAATTTAATTTCTTTCTTCAAAAAGAGCATAAACGAATAGACTAACCAGAAGAACCTCAACAAGAGACTCCACCGACTTCATCAATATCAAAAACTCATGAAAATTCACCACCATCATTGTTAAAAGAAAGAATGGAAGAACACACAAGAAGTCTTGAAGATCTTTATGAGGTGACAGAAAGACTTAAAAGTCTTACTCTTTTTTGTCTCTTTAATGATTGTGAACCAACGAATTTCAAAGAAGCTACACAAGATAAAAAATGGAGGAAGGCTATGGATGAAGAAATTAATTCTATAAAAAAGAATGACACTTAGGAACTCGTTATTCTTCCTAATGTCACAAAGAAATTGGCATTAATTTGGTTTATAGAATAAAAAGGGATGCTAATGTGGATATTTAAATATATAAGGTGTGATTAATTGCAAAAGGATATAGTTAAAGAGTTGGTATTGATTTTAATAAAGTATTAGCTCCTATTTGACACCTAGATATTGTCAAACTAATCATCTTTATAGTAGCTCAAAACAAGTGGAAGATACATCAAATAAATGTAAGATCAACGTTTCTCAATAGAGAGTTCAAGGAAGAAGTCTACATCTAGTAACCATCATGATATAAAGTAGCAGGACATGAAGACAAAGTCTTAAAGTTGAAAAAAGCTCTCTATAGTTTAAAACAAGCACTTTGAACATGTAATAGTCAAAATGGTAAGTACTTTCCAAATGATGGCTTCGTCAGATCAGAAGTCCTTTTAAGCATGCTCTCTATATCAAGATCAAAGAAAGAGATATTTTGATTGTATACTTGTATATGGATGATTTGCTCTTTTCAAAAATCTTGTTAGAAGTTTATGCTATCTCTAATTTGTATGAGTAGGGATGGCAACCAACTAAGAACCCAGCTTAATCAAGTCTTAAGTTGATTAGTTAGGCCTGATCAAATTAGCCTTTTGATTTTGACTTTTTGACAATCTGATTGGCTTGTTTTATGATAATAAAATGACATCATTTTAGAGAAATTATCCAAAACAATGTTGTAATAGTCTTAAGTTTAATAAACGAACTACCTAAATTGATGTTGTTTTACGAAAGTTCCTCAAAACAATGTCATTTTAGGCAGTTCAAGCGTAAGTAAGCCCAATTGAACTTTACACCAAACTAAGGTCATGCCTTGAAGGAAGTAGGAATTTAGTTGAGAAATTTGTTAAAAGAGCTTATTTTGATATAGGAAAAGTTGATAAAGATTTATGTCGATAATAAATCAACAATAACTTTGGCGGTGAATCTAGTGTCTCATGATCAAACCAAACATATTGATATTCGCTATCACTGCAAAAGGGAGTGCAGTGCAAGAAAAAAAAAAGTGAATTTGGAGTTTATAAAGTCTCATAATTAAGCTAGAAATATTTTTACTAAACCACTCAAGTTTCAAGATTTTGCAAGGATAAGAAGTACACTTGATGTTATAGATCAAGTTTAAGGGGTGTGTTGAAGATTATATTTGATTTTAGTCTAAAAGAACATAAAAATAGGAAGTCCAATTTCTAAAAAAATATCCTACCTAATTATTTCTCTAAGACTTTTTATGAATTCTTTTAGAAATAAGTAAGGCGACATTAGTTGTATAATTGAGTCAAATATTTAAAAATAATAGGAAATATTATGAAAAAGTATATGATGTAGGATGATTTAAATTTACTACAAAGACTCATGAATTCATTTGAGTAGAGTATTGAGTTGTCAAAAAATAGAATTATTAAAAAAAAAGAGTTTCGCAATTTAAATGTAAAATAGTTGTCACATAGTTGGAACTGAGGAAGTAAAATAAATTTGGTTTTATTAAGTTTGTATTAAATGAGCTAAAGTGTAAAATTTCTATTGTAATTATTTTACGGTGTTAATATTAGGAAGTCATATAAATTTTATTGCTCAAACTTAAGTAGTTAAATTAAAAGTAAGAAAGAGTAGCGAGAAAAATAGATACAAAATTGCATGGTTTGACTTTACTTCTACAGATTCAAAACAACTCAATAGGACTATTTCCTTTTATTAATCCTTGATCTGTTGGATAACATGATGATGTTAAGACTACTCAAATGTCCATCATTAATTCCTAACACCGGTGTTGAATCATGAGTTTTTGCTATTAATTTTAGCTTAATCATTATTGTTGGAGAAGCAACCATCAATCATGGGTTTTTGCTATCTTAGCTTAATCATTATTGTTAGAGAAGCAGCCTTTTCATATATATATATATACATACGTATATAGATACACGCATGTTCAATGATAATCTAAGATTTCAGACTACGAGTGCAAGGCATCTCATTTGAGTACAACATATTGTAGTTAAACAATAATTAGCTTGGGATGTGAGACAATAACGATCTTTTGTTTTTCATGGAAGTTGCAAAATATCATCTTAGAGAACAGTAGGAGTTTAAGTTTTGCACTTAGGGGTTAGATAGTAGAGGATGGCACGATGCATATTATTCAATTATTCACTATAACTAAAACCTGAGAGAGAAAAGATCACCGACTTGGCGACTTACGAGTTTGGTTTGCCGGATGCTTAACTTTTTTTTTAATTCTAATTCGTTGAGTAGAAATAAAATATCAAAAATATGAAAATTTTAACTTAAAATATATGTTTATTATTATTATTAAATTCCTTATTATTATTATTATTATTATTATTATTATTATTATTATTATTATTATTATTATTATTATTATTATTATTATTATTATCAATTATATATATATAATATTAAAGTCCTTATTATTATTATTATTATTATTATTATTATTATTATTAATTTTCTTCTTCTTATTATTAATGCTATTATTCTTATTCTTATTAATTATTATTATTATTATTAATTTTCTACTAACTTTTACAAATTATTATTTATTTATTTATATTATTATTATTACTAATTTTCTACTTACTAGTATTCTTATTAATATTAATTTTATTTATTAATATTAATTATTAAACTCCTTATTATTATTAATTTTCTTATTATTATTATTAATTATTATTATTATTAATTTTCTACTTACTATTATTCTTATTATTATTAATTTTATTAATTTTATTTATTTATATTATTATTATTAAATTCCTTATTATTATTATTAATTTTCTTCTTCTTTTTCTTAATATTATTATTATTATCATTATTATTATTAATTTTATTCTTCTTCTTCTTATTATTATTAAGAAGGAAAAAAGTTGTCAACAAATAACTCTATTCTTGGAATAGCTAAAGATATTTTTGATGATCTTTAGCTATTCCTAAAAATTGAGGAATACCTAATCATATTCTTAAAGTTTAAATAATCATTTGTTTAGTTAGACAAAAACACAAGAATACCAAATCCTAATAGGAATAGAATTCCTATTCGTGTGAACAAAACATGCCCTTAATAAAATAGAAAATATTTTTTAAAATGATTTATTTAATGAAGTAACTTCTCATAATAACTTCTTAATTTTAGAGACTATAAATTTGACTCATAATATAATTTATTTAAAATTTTAAAAATAATTCATCAAAATTAAAGATGTTGACATCTATAAAAATGAATTAAATCTTTCTTATTACTTAAATATGAGTTTAAATAATTTATTTAAAACAAATAATTTATGTATTATTTTGAAAACAACCTCTTTATTTTATAGGAGTAAGATTATGTATTATTAAACCTTTTCAAATTTTGTATTAGTGAAATATTTAGACTGAATGTAATAACGAGGACGAAAAAGAAATAATTTATGTATTATTATACACACTCAATAAATACAAGAAAATAGTAAATTTGTTCCACCGTTATAAAAGAGATGCAAAATTATCCCGACTGTCCCATCTCGCCATATTGCTTGCAGTGAAACATATCAGTAGACAGCAGCTAAGCATAGGTCTAGATTGTGTTCGGTAGTCATCGCTCCCACAGGCTTGGAGCCATATATGTCTCAAATAAATAGAGGAAAGAAAAAACAAAAGCAAATGTATTTATTCCAAAAGTTGTTCCGATAAGCCTTGTGGACCATTTGCAGCCTACGTTCTGATATTTGCAGTCAATACCATAGTGACACTTCTTTTCACTAACTGTTCTAGAAAGTTTCTCTAATCTCCAAAGCCCAATTCAAACAAGTTAAAGGTATGATTAAACGATAAAAGAAGGAAAAGAGAGAGAGAGAGAGGGAGAGGTTGAGAGTGAAATGTATGTGGATTTTGAGATCTGTGCCATACCAAGTAGCCCATCTAATGAAACAAGCTGGGCTATATAGCTGTATGTGCAAACGCCTACCGAGCCATTAAGCTTGAACCTATCAATGACTCGAAGAAGCTCAGGGCCATTGCAACTTTCTTGGAAAAGATAACTCACGTTCACTTGATGAATGACATCAATCACGTAACACACGTCTTTGATTTGAGATCACAGACCCTCTCAGCTAAAAGTTTGAAGTGGATAGAGAGACACTGACTGGAGGGAACAAATTTATTATTTAATTTTAAGTATGTATTTTTAGAATTAAAATAGTATTACTAAAATCAGTTTTAAAATTTATTTAACAGGCTTTTAAGAAGTATCGGTTACACATTTTACCGATGATTAAGAAATTAACTAGTTCAGCTGTAAAAATCTGTTAAATTTTTCAATCCAATATATTTTTGGATCTTTATACTTGTTTCTGAAGTAGAAAACGTTCCATTTGTTCCTTAATGCTTTCTTTCAAAAGGGCTTCCGCTTTTTTAATGAATATTTTGATAGAAGATATGAAAAAAAAGACGAAATACCCTGAAAAACTAATTGTTTCGATAGAACCTTCTCTTTTTCCGGAGATTGAATTTTCCTAAAGATTGTATGTTGATACATGATCGAAGCTAGGGGTGTTCATGGTAGAGTGACCTGACCCGTTTATAAATAACATGAACCTGAATGTCATGTTCGGCAATTTCATGAACCTGAATCTAAAGAACCTATATGATCGGTTAACCCATTTTCAAGTTCAGTTCTCAGGATAACCAGAACCTATTCATATCAATATATATGACAAAAATATATAAAGAATTGATGAAAACAAATTCAAATTATTCTTTAAAGTATGCATATAAAATCCATCAATGATTAATCTAATATGTTAAACCCGAGCAAAATAAAATAAAGCCAAACAATGTCTTATAAAAGATCCATACTAAAAAAAAGAGATAAATTATTAAACAATTATTCTTAGAATAGGATGGTAGGATGATCCACTGTTATACATGAAGTCACATCTGTAGAAAATAAAAAATAAAAAGAGTTAGACTCGTTATTTCTTTTTTAATTGAATTTTTTATTTATTTGTATGTTAAAATAATAAGGTAAAGTAAATTAGATTACTTGATTCAATTTGCTCAAGTTCTTTAAGTCTTTCTTCCACGTAAAGTGGAACTTGTGATTTTCTCAACGAATCTTGTCTACAAACAAGAGCCTCTACCATCTTGAGAGTAAGAGAGCTACGAAATGAATCAAGCATTCGACCTCCTGTACTAAAAATCGACTCAGATGCAACAGTGAGGGAACGAACCGTTCTACTAAACCTCATTGATTAAAAAAATAAAACTAGTCTTCTAACGTCATTAAATCTTATTTTATCATGTTAAAACAAAAAATAATAATAAACTAATAAACACAAAAAGTATCCTTTTTCTTATTGTAACTTAGTGTAAAAAATGTAATTAATAATATAGTTAAAACTTCAAATATTATATTATAAAAAGCGCAACCGTATAAAAAAATGCAATCCCATAGTCTATTACTAAATCAACTCATTTTTCATTCATTTCTAATAAATAAAACTATGTTTGTATTTGTACAAGACAATATTATTATATACTTATTATTTATTAGCAACTATATTATATATATTTAATAATCAGTATTACTTGCTTGTTTAATGTTTATAATATTTTATAAATATCTAAGCTAATATATGTGTCTTAGAAAACTAAAATTGTAGGATTTTTTTAATAAATGTCTTTTACACTTATTAATTTCTTTAATTAATCTCTAAATGGTTATATTATTTTAGTCAATGATTTTTTTTATTAATAGTTTAATACTTCGATCAATAACTTTGACACATATTAATAACTATTTGAAGTAGAAGTATTAAGTGTTATGCATTAGTTGTTACTTATAATAGCAATGTTTAAGATTAATGTTTAATAACATAGAATTAAAGTAGTTTTTTCCTTTTCTTCTTTTTTTTTCTCAAGAATTAATATAGTAAATATTAGTGAATTTATTATTATTAATATCCTCTTAAATTATATCTAAATATATGATAGGTTTTTTTGGGTGTTTTAGGTTCATGTTTAAACTTAAACCTATAAATTAGGTTCTGTTCGGTTAACCGGCTATAGGTTAAGTTAACCTAGAACCGCAAGTTAGAAACCTGAACCTGAACCATGAACCTGATTTTTCAGGTTCGGTTCGGGTAACTTTATTTACATGTTCGGTTCATGTGGTTCAAGTTCGGTTCACAGGTTCGCGGGTTTTCTTGAACACTCCTAATCAAAGTGATTAATTTCTTTCTAATCCTTATTATTTATATTATTTATCTTTTTTCTTTATTATTTTTATTATTCTTTATTACTATTTTAATTACTATTAACAAATAATAAAACAAATCAATGAATG
>JAOTAX010000007.1:23348865-23391664 GCA_025629825.1 Erythroxylum guanchezii
AGATGGAGGTACGAAATCATAACCCTAGTTTCCTATACTCACAGCAATCCTATCCTCACCAAAAGACTAACTTGAGCATCGGAGGGGCTTGCCGGATACCAACTCCCGGTGTGCTTTTATTGTTTTGCAGGTGTTTCACAACTCATACAAGTTATCCTTATGGATCCCAACAACAATACGCAGCCTCGCCAGAATCAGGCTGAACCAGATGATATGGCCTTTTGTGAGAATTTATTGTGATAATTAGTAACAGTAGCAAAGCAAAGGCATCCAAAAACTTTGAGATGAGACAAAACGTGAGTTTCTTTCACGCTCCCGAACAATGGTAAGAATGGCATGTGTTGCATGGACAGTCAGCTTCCGGTGTTACAGGAAGATCTATTAAGCCTTATCACTTAAACGCAAGCTTTCACATGCAAGAGAACAAATCAAAATCTGCAAGACAACTAGGTTGTCCTCGTTATCATCTAAATCCACAATCCGTCGTAAAATAAACAAGCTAGACAGCCGTTGGATCGTGAGCCAGGCAGTGGCATCATATTCCAAAGCCTTTTTAGGCAAATCCTATGGTCCCTCAAGAAGTGAACAAAGATCATTGGCCTCCATGTGCCACTAAAGCTATAAAAGAACTCATGGTGGGGGCTGCAATGCATAGCTAGGCCCCAAAAGAAGCTAGCTATAACGACCCAACACCCATTACGAGGTGTTACTCTCTTTGACCATCATCATGACAAAAGGACCACCAATCAGAGTATGCTCATGGTGATCAATACCATCTTAAGCGGTGTGCATAGATTCTTTGCGTAGTTTGAAATTTGAACCCATCTCTGCAAGAAATGGAAGCATATGATCTTATATGAACGATTCTCCTCAGCCTCTACCATATTAATAATGACCTTGTTATAGTTGTGAGTTGTAATGGTGTTTGGGCCTGTGACAAGATTTTATTTATGACCTTGTGTTTCTTCTTATATTCTACGTTTCTAGTTTTGTTTGCACACATTACCCTTTGCTCGAGAAAGAATGGCATGATTGATTTCAGAGTTCTTAACAGAAAAAAAATAGCTTTCGAATATTAGAAATGGATCGACCCACCTTTTCTTGTACTTTCATTTGAGCCAAAAAAAGGCGCAAAAGCATCGACTTAGTAATCAAATCTCTTCATATAAAAATATATGGTGGTGGAACCTATCTTGTGACTCAAGATTTTCGGTATGAAGTAGATTTGGTGTTGGATCTGTGATTAAGTCATGTCTCAGACTAAATTAATTAAAGTCATGACATGAATCACAAGGATTAACACATTCCGTAATGTAATAATACTATTTAATTATATTTGCAATTTTTATAAATCTCACTTCTTGTTAATTATCGTCTTCAAAGTTTTGAGCGAGCTAGAACTCCCTTTATCAAGCTCTTGAATTAAGAACTTCTTGGAGGACTTGCTCCACCAAATAAATCAACTAATCTCCACTGCTTTTACAATAAGGTTTCGTCTAGATGAAGTAAAACATCTAGCAGAATTTGAAATGCACATTCAGTTTGTGAGAAATAAGGGACTGAGACATTAAAAAAAAGCTTTATAGATCTACCTGAATTATGTCTACATTAAGTGCAGGTCGTCAAAAGCAAACCCTACAAAAGTTCCATTCACATCCACTATCATGCAATGATCCAGCTTTTCTCTGGTGTAATCCCTGCCAAAGATGAAAAATATCAACTTTATCTTAACTAAATTGACGTAACTAGATGACTAATCTATAAATTTTACTAAACATGAAGTTCGGGAAGGTTCAGTATATATCGTATTTTCTCTAAGTAATAGAGAGATTGTTATTGAATTTGTGTGAAAATTAATAGTAAAATAATTGTTTAGAATTTTTCTTATATTAGCACGATTTAAATGATTGAATGTAAATATTAATAATTAATTTAAGGCATTTTATCATACCCATTTTATTTTATGCAATATTACCATAATATCACTAAAAATCTCCTAAGAAGTTACTCCCTCCGATTCATAATAAGTGTCGTTTTAGAGGAATGCACACTTATTAAGAAAGTTAATGAAATATCTGATATACCCTTATTAATTACATGTTAAAGTGCCTTGAAAATATAATCTTTATAATCTATGTAATTAAGATATGAGAGAAATTAAAGGGTAATTTTGGAAGTAAAATTATAAATATACATAAAAAGTCACAAACGACGCTTATTTTGAATAATTAAAATCCCTCTAAAACGACATTTATTATGAATCGGAGAGAGTATAAACTATCAATAAATGTTCTTAGATATAAAAATAAATAAATTGACAAAGAAAAAAAAATGATAGAAGATCTGTGTGTTGTGGTAATTTTGAAAGACACAATCTTTATTCTCTAATCATTGATACGATCATCTTATTCTGGACCGAAAAAGAAACAGACAACAATGATGACTCCATGGGATAGGGTAACACAAGAACACCACACCAGTCTATCTAACACGACAGCAACATTCTTAGGTTTATTGTTCTCATGAACAACACTTTATTCACCTGACACTCAGTTTGTGCCTTTCGAATTGGGGCCCCTGTCATTTAGAGTGTGTTCCTTACGCTGCCAATTAAAATTTAATATTTAAGCTTTTTTAATTATCAAATTAAATATAAATTTATAATTAGACATATCCAAATTTTGAATTTTTTTATATTCTAAATAAAGAATTTAAGGTGGCATTTGCACTTGTGTGTGTATCTAAGACCTAAATGTGACAATTGGAGGGAAGAGAGTCACGTGAGAGGCAGATGAGGAGGGGGGAATCGATCCTTTGCTTGTGGGAGGAGATTGAGTGGTCCCGCCAGTGGAGTGCTCTTTCGGTATGCGTTCTTTATCGAAAACGCCAAAATCCATTCTGCGTCACGTCACACACGGGTTGACGACCACTACGCCGCTAAATCTGACGTGTCGCCTTTCAAAATCAACCGCTCTCAGTGTTGCGACCTCATTAGACCTTCACGACATCAGGGTCGTTGATCTGCAAGTCCTGAGATTTCATTGGTAAAGTGGGGCCCTTGTTGCAACAATTGACAGACAAAGAAAGGGGCCCACGAAGATTAAGCCCACCGACAGTGTATGGACCGTAGCTACATCGTATCTGAGTACAAGCTCAGTCGATGATGGGGTCAGAGCGATTGCCTTTTTCACTCTTCTTATTACCAAGCCATTCTCCCCCATCTTCCCACTGCATATCACAAACCCGACAAACCCAATATCTCAGTCAAGTGCTTGTGCTCTTTCTCTGTCTCTTTTCTTCTGCATGGGTAACGATATGGAATGATCATTCGTTCCTCAAGGAAAGGACAGGGGTTGGTGGCAAACTAGCTCGGATAGTTCATTGCTGTGCCTTGTCTGCGCGTTTTCTATTCTGTTGGATCAGTAATGAGTCTTACATCACTGCAAGTTTGCATGGACTCTGCGGATTGGCTTCAGGTATGTGATCTTTCTGATAAATTCATACGCTATTTGTAATGGGATGCATCCTGCTTTTGAGAATACACCATTTTTACCATAGGAAACAAAAATGGTGATCAAGGGAGTGAAGTGTCTGTTTAGTTTAGGCTTGAAAGCGTTAATCGGACGCGCAACATCTGTTAATGCTGAGTTTTGGTTTGTGGAGTCTTTTTCTCATTTTGGGCACTAGCCTTATAGCATTCTTGTCAATATCCCGAAGGTCAGAAGGACAAAGGAAGGTCCAGTGATATTTCTGATATTTACACTTTGGCTTTTGCATGTGGCAGGACACGATTCATGATGAGTCTGGGATGAATTCTTCTTCACCATCTGGAGAAATGCTCACATGCTCCAGGCCTTTAATAGAGAGGAGGCTAAGGCCTCCACACGACCAAGCTCTCAAGTGTCCAAGGTGTGACTCTACACACACCAAGTTTTGCTACTACAACAACTACAGCCTATCTCAACCGAGGTACTTCTGCAAGACTTGCAGGAGGTACTGGACCAAAGGAGGCACTCTAAGGAACATTCCTGTTGGTGGCGGCTGTAGAAAGAATAAGAAAGTAAGCAAAAAGTCGAATGATCAATCGGTTAACCAAAACCCAGGTTCAGCATCATCGTCTCATCACCATAATCCCACTGATCTTCGCCTCTCCTTTCCTGAGATGCAGCAACTTTCACACCTCAATAGCATTCTTGGCGCCCAAGGAACATTGACAAACCCTAACTTCATGGAAAGCAAGTATAGCCTTGGCATGCTCGAACCTAGGCCCATTGATTTTATGGAAAGTAAGTTAGAAACTATAGCGGGTAGCTCAAGGAACTACGATTTCATTGGGAATGGTGAGATGGGCATGGCCGGGTTTGGAGATCATATAATGAGTAATCATGGGTTACCGCCAAATTTCCACAGCCTTTGCTCTCCACTTGGCATCTCATCAATTGATGCCAATGGTGGCGGTATGATGGAACCCTGTCAAAGGCTGATGCTTCCATATGATCAAGGAAATGATGTGGATGTGAAACCTAATCCTAAGATGTTATCACTTGAATGGCAAGACCAGGGCTGCTCTGATGGTGGGATTGGGAAGGACACTTATGGATACCTAAACAACTTCGGAACATGGAGCGGCATGATCAATGGCTATGGTTCGTCCACGACTAATCAACTGGTGTAGGATCTATTATCGTCTCACCAAGATTTAATCATAAGCTGGAAATTTCGAAGCAGATGCCTTTTGTATCTAAGAAGGCGGTCTTCAAGTTTCATTGACTTGAGGAGCAGGAGTGTGAATGAGTACTTTCCTTAGTCCACAAATGACTATCCTAAATTAATCCTTTTATCTCACTGTCTGTTTAATATATGTTGTCATCATGTTTCCGCTTTTCCTAGAATGGCGTCCTTCGTGTTCAGACATTCTATGCTCCAGGATCTTGTTGTAATATCGAGGAAGATTATAGTAGTTAGGAGTGCTTTTCATAGTATAAACCTCTGAAAATGTCTTACCGACTTTATCTCTTTTCTGCTAGTCTGCCTCTGAACGTCTGCGAGTGATAAAGATATAATTGAAAAAAGGTTCAAAACTGCCTATGCTGGAGTGAACTAGAAAGCGGAGTTCATCCTGTTGAGCTTAATGCTTGAACTTAGAAGAATATAAGAGTTCAGTCTAAGATCTTTTTAATTTATAAATTAATCCTTAAAACTATCTCTATTTACATAACAAATCCTTATTTAAATGACATTTTTAAAGACTTCTCATGTAATATAAGGAAATCACTATAATTATTCCTTAATTATGTTCTTATTATCATGTTTTTATTATCTCGTTAATTTTGAATTATCAACTTCAAAGTTCTATCTAAATAAGCACTAATTTATAAATGTTAATGTTAAACACTAATTTATAAATTCATACTTTTAGATAATGATTTTTAATTAAATTATTTTTTCATTATTAGTACAAAAAAGTCTGAGTACTTATAAAACCAAGTTAGTGAAAATTTTAGTTACCTAATATTTTATTTAAATCACTAAAATATTAAAATTTTATTTTAACCATTTTGTTTAAATATGACTTAATTTATTTTTTAGATGATAATGTTAATTTGGGGTAGTCTGAATTCATTTTTTATTTTTTATTGTGGTTTTTGAATTTCATTTCCTGTTTTTAATCAATTTCTATTTTTTAAATCAAAACTTATTTGATTATTAATCTCGGTATAATTATTGCTAATAATAATTAGAATATTAGATAAAGCTTAAATATAAATTAATTTTATTTATTAATTAAGTAAATAATTTGATTATTCTCTTATAAAATATTTACTAATAAATATTAATAAAATTATTATATTTTAAAATAAATAATTTAATAAGAAGAATTATTTATAAATTTATATTTATTTTAATATTTATTTTGATATTAAATTTAGTTCTATATGAATATATGTATTTTAAGATAATTTAAATTTGAAGTTTATTTATTAAATTATTATTATTTTTAAACATGGCTTAATTTATTTTTAGATGATAATATCAACTTGGGGTAGTCTGGTTCCATTTTTATTTTTTATTGTGGTTTTTGGATTTTGTTTCCTATTTTTAAATAAAAATTATTCGGTCATTAATCTCAATATCATTATATTTTTATTGCTAATAATAATTAAAATAATAGATAACGCTTAAATATAAATTAAATTTATTAATTAATTTAGTAAATAATATTATTAGTCTCTTATATAATATTTAATAATACATATTAATAAAATTATTATATTTTATGAATTAATATTATTTGAACATATATTTTGCTATTAAAATTAATTATATATGAAATTTATGTATTTTTAGGATATTTAAATTTGAAGTAAATTTAAAACTATTTTATTTTTAAATTAATTTAAATTTATAAAATTAAAATAAACTAAATAATTGAATTGTATGAATAATAATTCTTATTAGTAATTAGTATTACATCTATTATATGTATTTAGATGATAACAAATCATATTATGTTTTAAAAAATCAGTTTTTATGTTTTCGTAAGTTATAAAAATTAGGAGAAATCAAAACTTCTTTAAACAAGTTAATAAATTTATTTTTAAAAACATCTTTTCATCTAAAGGTTAGCTTATTATTCACCTTAAAATTACTATAAAAATAATTAATCAAAGCAAAATATTAAAAGTAATCAGGGTAGTAAAATTAAATTTTAATAAAAAATTAATGTACAAGTTTAAGTCTAAATAAGTTATAAAATATCAAAATGGTAATTAGAAAAGCCTAATTAAATTTTATAATACAAGAAATTTAACTTCAAAGATCAAACCGTATAGACTACATCAAATTGATTTAAACTGGATGACTGATTTTCTCAAAAACATACAAATTGATAAAAGAAACACTGAAACTATAATTATTGCTGTAACTTGTAGCTTAGAGCCAAATTGCGTCCCGCCCGATCCATGCACAGCTAGTTATAAGGATCAATTCACCCATGCATAGTGAGGGACATAGGGTAGTAACGAAACAGGAACAGCCACCTTATGTCTTATTTATAAGTAGTTGGCGAAGACAAAGTTTATATTAAATCAGAAAATTCCTGGGATTTAGAGGAAGAAGATAATCATATCAATCGTGGACAGGAAGAAAATGCGCACACCATGAGAAAAGTGCATTAGATTAGAGAGTGCATACTTAGGAAGCTATCACACATTGCCACTACTCTTGCACCTCAGTCTTCCTATCGTCAATAACTACATCATCTTTCCCAATACTCAATGTTTCAACATATGAGACACTGATCCACCTACCAACTAAATAAACCGCAACAAGCTAAACATCGTTTTGTTTGTTACTACTTGGTTCTAACTTATCTAAATCAGAAATTTCCACTATCCTCCAACCCCATTTAGGAGGATGAAGAACTAGGAATGGAGCTCAACTTCTTCAGTAGACTTTTAATCTCACTTTCCAATTTGACCTTCATTTCTGGTGATAGATTATCTCCAGACTTCTCCAACATTGCTGTCATCATCCCAAGATTCTGCCTTATGAACTCAATGGACGGTGGTTCACTCGATATCACAGAAGGCATAACAGCATCTGGAAGCTGATGAAGTTGATAGTTGATGAGGGTGGCACCAAATGGGTTGCTATTTCCTAAGCTCTTCACCGCTTCTCCAGCATCAGTGTACCTTGTGAAGACAACTTGGACAGTTCCAGAATCTTCAGACAACTGTGTTTCTGACTCCTTTAATGCTCCAAACCTGCTAAACGTTGAGAGCACAACTTCTTTGGAAGGAAGTGAAGCTCCTGAAGAAAAAGTCAATATAAGAGCAGTCCCTCTAGCATTTCCATTGGTCTCCAGGTTGGCATGGTTCATGTTCATGTTTGGTACGACTGAGATAGGTTTCTTTCTTGGTCGTCCTAAAGGAGCTTCACCTTTTCTTCTTTTCTTCACACTTTTCGCAGATGAGCTCAGGTCCGCAGCATTTCCGTTTAAATCTGGTATCTCTGCAGCATTTTGTGTTTGATTAGAAGCAAGTTTGTCTTTAATTTTCCTTTTCTTCTTTGGCTGGCCTTCAGTTAAGACAATGCCTGCAATTTGTTCTGTTGACAAGACTGCAACTGGGTTACCATTCGAATCTGGTACGCCAGCAAGAACTCCTTCACCATTACTTTGCCCAGGCGTTGAATTTAGTGAAGACGGATCTGTCACCTGCAGGTCTAGCAACAGTGTCCCAGGTTGTGCATTACTGTCATGAGCATGAGGAAAAATTGCTTTCTTTTTTCTCTTGTTTGAATTTGTTCCACCTTCACAGGCGACATGGTCTACAGATGAAGGGCCATTCCCATTCAGGTCGGGTATGTCAGTTTTGGCCTCAAGGTCTCTTGTTGCATCTGGCTTCTTCCTTTTTTTGTTTGACACTAGCTTTTGACTAGGCATCTCAGGACCCACCCCAGAGCAACCTTTTCCTACTGAATCATTGATTGGAATGTTGACGCTCACATCTGATAAACCTGAAAGATATTTCGTTTTCAATTTAGCAGAGTTTTTAGGTTTCCTTTTCTTCAGTGTCCTCTGCTCATCTTTAGCATCTTGCAGCTCCTGACTTGGCTCTATTGCATTAGTAAAGTTACCAATCAAATTCTTGCAATGCATCTCATAAATAGACTCATCATGGTAGACTGATATCCTAAACCTCGAAAAGAACCACTCCATTATATCAAAGTTCTTACAATTGTTTGAATACAGACAACCAACAGCTAGACAGTGGAGTTGAGAAAGGAAATCAGCTGCAGAGGCACTGACAAACTCTGGGTTATTGGGTATATCGTTACCGCTTATGAATTTTCTGAACCATTTCTTCTGGAATCTCTTCCCACTAGATCTTGAAACAGTAGCAGATCCATCAAACTCGCCAATAACATTCACTCCAGCACCTGCTTCTAGAGAACCTTTTGAAGACTTGGAGTCTTGTACTTCCACCACCAAACCTTTATGATTCAAATTTACAAAAGGATATGATAAATACTTACTTTTCTTCCTTTCTCTCAGCTCAGAGCTCTTCTCAGTGGTCAGAGGCAACCCCATCTGTATAGAACCCTCATCCTTGGATGGAGAAGTCAATGGACTTACATCAGGATCTTCAACTATAACTTTAGAATACAGTTTCTCCTTTAAAATGTTTTCGCAACTGTCATAAGAAGCATTCAGATCTCGTCCAAAAATCTGTGTCATTTCTGGTTTCTCATCTAAAGAACCTGGGTTTTGGGTTCTAGCTCGAGCCTTGCCAAGTCCTTCAGTCATTAAGCTGTTACCAGCACTGTCATTATCATTGCTTGATTCCCAGAGTTGATCAATTGACAACTGATTGCGTCCCATGAAACAATAGAATGCTAAGAGACGAGTCTTTGTAACATACAAATCCAATGTACCAGGCTTGGAAACAGCTTGTGCAAGATCTTTAAGTTGTGCAAGAAATTTTACAGGTTCAAACAGAGTCGGTGAATATTCACCAAATCTGCATTCTGAAAGTGTAACTCCTTCCTCAATTCCAACATTAACAGTTGAATCTTGACCTTTATGAACACAAGAACAAGTCATCTCTTGTTTGAGGCATTTACAGAACTCAACCATCGCCTTCTCCACAGCTCCAAGGAAGCTTTTACTCCTGTTTTGTCCAGCCTTCTGTTCAAAGTTCTCAAAGAAGGGCTTTAACTGCGATGGGTTGCACCAAGTAACATGGCTACTCCCAAAGTACCCCACCAACAGGCAGTTCCCCTGTTGACTGTCAACGGCATACTTTGATGCATCTAGTGGATCATAAATCTTTCCTGGCCACCAAGTCTGATTATTGGTCATAACCCAAACAACATCCCCTACTTGAAACTTAGCAACCAATTGCTCTTCCTCATTGCAAGTTTCATTACAACCCTTACTGACTAACAACTTAGAGTGACACTCATCAACATGATGCTCGCCAAAAGGACCAGAAAAGTCCACATACAGTGATATATTATTTCCAGAAATCTCTATCTTTTTAGTGGAATCAAAGCCATTAAGTCCTGATAGTCCACCTTCCTGGCCTGCCACTCCGATATCTTCTGCAACATTACTCTGCATCGTAGCACCCAACCCTTCAAAATCAGCACCGAGTTCTGCCTTCGGCGAACTGTTCACAACCTGAACAGTACAACCAGTACCATCAGTCACCAAAGAATCATTCATTTCCACACCAACTGTTTCATTTCCACGAGCATCCATGTTTTCACCTTCAATTGCTACAATTTCTTTCGCAGACTCTGTGTTACCAAGCCCAAAATGTTCATTGTTCAAAACAACCTCTTTACCATTTTCTTCCATGAGAAGCTCTAAACTCGATTCTACCTTATTGCAATCCCCACTTAAGCCAAAAAATTCACAAGAACCCACTTCCAAAACATTAAACTGCGGTTCCTGAGAATCTAAGTTTGTCCGAGCTGAGACATGAGCTTCTAGGGTTTCTGGGGTTTTAGGGTTTTCCATTATCAGCAATGTCTACGAAAGGTCTCAACTTTTTATCCCCAAGTACACCAACCTCAACATCACGCCAATGGCTGATCATAAACACCCAAAAAGAGACGCAAAAGCAGAAGCAAAGATAAGATAACTCCAAAAGTAGCACACAAACATCAGAAAACTTAAGAACAAAGGAGAGAAAAAAGAAAACAATGCCAAAACATTATGGAGAAATAAAATTTAAGATTCAGAAGAAAAAAGAAAACCAACAAAGAATCAAAGGTGAAAGAGTTACCTGAGAAACAGAACCCAGGAATTTACAGTGAAGGGCAAAGGTCGCAACTTTGTATGATCTGATTCGCATTAGTTGCAGAAGAGAAAACAGTGAAGAAATTGGAGGAGAAGGGAGCTTGAGCGAGAGAGAGGGAGAGAGGGAAGAGGATAAAAACGAAGGCAAAGACAAGACAAAGAAAAGATGACATGAAGGTCGTGGGCCTTCTCTATGAGAGAAGTGAAGAAAGTGCTTAGTGCCTAGGTAGTAAAAGTTACAGTCATTACATAAGAAATAGACAACAGGAAGAAAGTATGTGACTCTGTCTATATTGACTTATAGGCTTTTTGGAAACGGCTGAATTCAATTTAATTATAGAATTGAATGAAATATAAAAATAAGATAAATTTAGTTTATGTATGTAATTAAAATATATATTTTTTATAAATTAAATTCATTTTTTCAAATATTGGAATTGAATTCATGCAATTTGACAAGGATATGGAAATTTATCACCTATTTTTGCCTGATAAATAATATATATATTTATATGATTAATAACTAGATTAATTTTCTTTTATTTTTAATATTTGAAAATTATAATTTTACATTAATTATGAAATTATTATTGTAAATTTAGATAAATATGAGATTTTTTAAAAAATAAAGAATAAATCATGAAATCTTTGATCAAATGTGCAATACAACTTTTTTAATTTTATAACAATAATTAAAATTTTTATATATTTTTTATTTAAAGGTAAAAATGTTATATGAAATAATTGAATTTATTTTTATTACATTCTAAATAGTTTAATTAAATTCAACTCTAATATTACTGAATTTGTTCCAAACAATATAAATTGAATTCAATTCAATCTTATTAATATAATTGAATCCAATTCATTAATAAATTCAATTCGTAAATTTCCAAACAGCCTATTATTTATTCGATCAAAGACGGGATATGAATGGAAATAGGAAAAAGAGTTAGCCTAATTTGAGAATAAAGTTTGGTTTGGGAGCTTGAGGTAAAAAACAGTAAGCAGTGGCCTTCTTGTCTACAGAATAACATAGGGATAGGAACAGAAAGAACAGATAAGTGCCAGCAAAGGGAATAAGATCGAGTAAGGACAAAAGGGGCATTCCGAGAATCGAACTCGGGACCTCTCGCACCCAAAGCGAGAATCATACCACTAGACCAAATGCCCATGTTATTGACAGTCACATCAGCATCTTTGCTGTGCCTTTTTTTAAGTAGAAGACCTGCTCTTTACTTGAAATCATATGCAATTTCTTATCTGCTGAGAATCTTCAAAATATCGTGTTATTATGAAAAGAGCAGACGGTTCAGCAAATGTAGAACAGATTATGATGCTCTTCCCACCTCCCTGGGCAAATGTTAACGATTTCTTAGGACCAATGCACATTGGAGGCATAGCTGTTGTTTCCACACTACACGAATGTCAGTTACACCAATACTAGAACGTTTCCTCTTGTACCTTCTGGCAGCAACCTAACCAACTCTTTCCACATTATCAAGGTAAGACCAGCTAATTTCTATGTGTCCTATTCATTGGATAAATAGATGTTCATAAAATAAGGTAAGAACACCGAAAAATAATAAAAATAGGTAATCTTTTCCCGTTTTGAACATACCCCAAATCCCCAATCTCACATCTTAAACCAAATTTTGGTTCTTGTCTAGCCGAACCTGAACCGAAACTATATATATAAAGATATTTCTAGTCGGACTCGGACAAGGCTTCAGGCACAGACCAGACCGACTCCAATTAAAACGAACTTCACGCATTAACTTCAGCTTAGGTTGGTCAAAGCCAGACTCTGACCTTTTTCCCATCCATAATCAGGTTTGGCTATAGCTGGAAATTGTTTTGAAGTCAGGAGAAAAATGGGCACTCTATCCAACTGATTATATTATAAGAACCAAAATACATCTTCTACTTAAAAAGCACCTTAATAACAACAAAAAAATTATGCGAGCATCAAGCCACTGATCCATGCCATTAAGCTGAAAACACAAGACCACTTCTGGGAATGTCATAAAACACAGTTAGTGAGCTCGAGGAAGGTAAAATACAGTTATTAAAATCTACTGGACAGCCACTGGTCACAATAACTCCCGAGACATTTTCATCATCGTATACATACAAACACTTCAGGCATTAGCAGCTTGCTCTGAAGGTTCCGTCTCTAGACTTCCATTTAACTTTGCACGCTTTGCTTGATAATCCTTTACAGCTGCTTTAATTGCATCCTCTGCAAGCATGCTGCAGTGAAGCTTAACCGGAGGAAGGGAGAGATGTTTTGCAATTTCCCTGCAGTACAAGAAAATTTGTACGAGCTTCAGCGACAAACATTCACAGGCTTCATGGAGGTAAATTTGAAGGCAGGAAATAGATTTATTCTTCACAACGCTAACAAGGATTCGTTTGATTGCATTCACAACAAATAAAACAAAAGGTTGAACTTTGAACAAGCCAAAAGGTGAAGCAAACAATCTCATTTTAGTTTTGATAAAGTTCCTATGTTTCCAATTTTCAGCTTCCTTTGCATTTCTATGGTTTCCTTTTCCACGGAGCCACATAAAAGACATCACTAATACGCCATAGATTGATGAAAAAAAATATGCATTCATCCAAAGGAAAAGTAACAAACAATCCAAGAGAGAAAAGGAGAGTGAAGTGACATGCTAAATAGTAGTAGACAAGCAATGAATACAGGTTTTATTGGTTACTCACGTATTTTTGATGGTCAGGACTTCCTCCATTGGTTTTCCTTTCACCCATTCAGAAGCTGAAACAAGATAACCCACAAGTAACAAAATCAATGGAACAAAGAAAAAATATGAGTGTCAAATGAGTGATCAGAACAACAAATGATTGCCAAAGGCAACTAAGACCAACCCAAAGCAAAATCAGGTCTAAATAAAACAAAAACAGGGCTCCAGGGAGTCGTTACACCAAAATGGAGACAACAGCCACTAGTAGGCCAAATTTGATGATAAATTTCAGTGCCCATGAGCTTCGTAAAGCACTAATTTTGAATTGCAACATGATTAACGGAATCAATCTACCCAAGGAATTGCTAAACAAACTCGTTACTCGTTAGGTACTAAATTCCTCATTAAGACCTAGGGTTTGATGTTTGCGTTATCACCAAACTCATGGAAATTCAAGCAAGTATATACACATAAACCCCAAATTCGACAGTTCCCTTATCCAAAACCTATCTCGAGCCACCAATGAAATAGAAAAGCAATAAAACATACCAACAGAAGAGGAAGCAATAGCAGAGCCACAGCCGAAAGTTTTGAAACGAGCATCGACGATCTCACCGGTCTTCTCATCCACCTTAATTTGGAGCTTCATAACGTCGCCGCACGCAGGTGCTCCGACGAGGCCCGTACCGACTGTAGGGTCATTCTTATCGAAGGAGCCGACGTTGCGAGGGTTGTTGAAATGGTCTATAACTTTCTCGTGGTAGAGACGTATCAGTGGCGCCACCTCCCTGGCCGCTGCCACCTGACATAGGATTCTCTTCGACGATAGACGGAGCATCACTCGCCGGTACGGGCTCTCTGGTAATTTTGTGATTGGGAAAGAAAAAATCGAGTTATAGATAGATTTTCAGGAGTAGGGATTATATTGGCTGGTGGTGAGTGGATGGACACGTGGAAGCTAGATATTGACCTAGATCTGCTTCTCTAAATTGAAGATTAACCGACTTGACGTATGGCCCAAAGACCAGTCCAGTCCAGTTCGGTACCTGGGAAATTCACAACTATGATAGGCCCAACACCTAAACGTAGTGGAGTATATGCAGCTAAAGAATAAGTGGTTTGCGGTCTTCAGCTAGCATATGACAAAGATCACACAAGGGGTTGACGGGCCCATGCCTTCTATCCATGGTGTTCAATCTGTTTTTAACAGCTAACCACGTAAACATGGAGGCTTTAACCCTGATACATTGATTACAAAGAAGACAGTACTTGGAAGATTAGCTTGAAGACTATTGCAGCTTCCAAACAATTGTATTATGCATATAATTTATAATTTTATATCAATATTGTCTCCAAAAATTATGATAATATAAATTTAAAATAATAACTATCTTTTTTATTTTTATTAGTATTACTTTTCACATATTTAACATATAAACAATAACCACAATTAATATTAAAAAAATCATTTAATTATTTTACAAATATAAAACTGAGAAAAAAGCAAATTATTTAAAACATAATAATTTACATCATATAATAATAATTACATCAAATATCATATACTAAGAATAATAAAGGTTTATAACTCTATAAGTATTATAACAAGAGTATGTACCGAGAAATACAACTAAGTAAAAGAAAAATATGAAACAAAAACACTTAAAGTTAAAAATTTTATATTTATATTACATATTAAGAATTTAACTTATGCATTAAACACAAGTTAAGTTAAAATAAAATAGAAGAAATGAAAAACCTAAAACTTTATTCAATCGAATATTTTCTTAAATCACATTGACCTTAATTTTTTTATTATACAAAATTCTTAATATTGAGAGGAGTCTCATTATCATTATTATTCAAATTCGTTGTATCAAATGATATGTCAACACTTTTTAATCCAAGATTACCTTTTAAGTTATTCTCATCTATCAAACTTGATTTTTTTAAAATTCAAAATGTTAAAAGATCGATATAATCAAGGAAAAATAGACTTACAGAACTACTTGTTCTATTAAGAGTTCTAGTAAACAAATAAAATTAAATTATTAAGAAATTATATTCAACTTAATAATGATAAGAACATACCTTTATCGAAGCTTTAAGTTGTATTGAACAAAGACTAAACTGTTCAATATTTTGTTTTACAATCAATTCTTTTTATGGGAATGTGATGATTTCAAATGTGCTATAATTCCTTTCACAACCTGTTGCATTTACACATTGACATAAAATTTGAATTGCAAACCTTTGTAATTATGGAACATCATTTTCAAATTAGTCCCAAAAAGCAACAATTATGTAATAAAAGTAACCTTTCAAAAATATAAAGTGATGATTAATTTTTAACGATCAATAAAATATTGTTAAAAATTAAACATGGGGTGGTCACTTCACGTGAAACCAAATAAGAATTGATTTATGTCATGCACATTGAAAAACTCCGACACTATCCTACTAGAGATGATAATGGTTAAAAATCGTCAAAACATGGCATACTAAGATCAGAATGTTTGATGGTATTGTTAGGATGTTACGTAGCGTTTGACATATACTAGATTTAAGGAAGAACCTAATCTCTTTTAACACTTTATATGCCAATGGTTTTGGCTTTAAAATTGATGAAAACAACATTAAGTTGTAAAGGGAGTGATGATTGTGATGAAACGGTCAAATTGTGTAATTCATGTTGAAGCATATACTCGAGGGTGATTGCAAGGCGGACGATATCAAAACAGACTCTCCATTCATTAGATAGAAGATAAAGGAGATTATCAAGATTTTTAGATTCGTTGCTAAACTTGTTTCAAGATCTCAGATCAAATTGATATTCTACATATTGACAAGGAGGACAACTTTAGGCATAAAAGCCAAAGTAATAGAGTCAATAAATACAATGCTACATTATGATACATGTGACTGGGTCATCTTGGTTAGATAGAGATGATAAAACTTTATAAGGAGAACTTATTAAAAGGTGAAAAATATAGTAAGGTAAACTTTTGCAAGTTTCATACACTTAGTGCAAAGTTTAGGGTAACCTTTAAAGATGCAATCTTTGGGGAGCAACATATGTTGAGGTAAATATATAGAGGGGATGTGCTAAGGTCAATAAAAGCAATGCTAGTTCTAAAATGGTACATATGAAACTAGAAGAGTCTGAAATATAAACTAAAGGAGCTGAAAATTTTTGTTCGAAAGATAAAACAATACTAGGAATGAAGCACCAGCACAAAATAGCCACAGATAAAACGAAACGAATCACCAAGTTGTCAAAGAGATATGGTTGGAAAGACTTAATCACGTATGCTCTTCCTATCAATGATGTGGATCAAATTATCTTTTAAGAGGTTATAGTCAGTCAAAAGAAAGATAAATAAATGAGTGATATAGAGAAGGATGCAAGATTTCAAAAGGTAAGAAATTAATTATATCTTAAGAGCTATTATCGAAAAAGTTTCACACTCTAGAAAATGTATCTAACATGTTGACAAATTCGATTACTATTGAGAAATTCAAGCATTACTTGTACTTGATTAATGTCTCGGTATGTTTAACATGTTTACGACCCAACCTGTGTTGTCCATATTCACTAAGATGGATATTGTTGTGCATCACAAATTCACATGGGCTTGTAATCTTAAAGGCTTTACTTGGAGTGTATTGGTTAAAAGACATATTTGTCAAGGCAAAGATTGACAGTGTACATTAGCTTTATAGTTGACCCTTTTACCTCCACGTCCCAAATACGTCATGTCTCGATTTATTTGTCTCGGTTCGAGGATGTTTTGACCTTCCAAATTGCATACCTAAGAGACGTCATTGGCTGCAGAATTTGCATGCCACCGACGTTAATAATTAAGTTGTTTAATCTAGAGGATAGTCAGCTTGCATTTTTTTTAATAATGATGATTGTGAAACCATGTAGATTCAAACATGTCTTCCATGGTAAGAGTTCAACTTAAGTTAGTTAAAATGAAAATAATAACCTAAAATTTGGAGAAGTTCCGTAACATACAGTCGTATTTTTAACTAATAGAGAGATTGTTGTTTTTAAATAATAGTCAAACAAATACTTATTATAATGAAAATAGAAAATATGCCGACCTCTGTTGTTATTTTATTTATTTAAAAAAATATTGTTATTTAAAATTTTAAAAATATTTATGAAATTATAAGTACTTAAAATATTTTTATTAAGTATTTAATAAATTTAGTTACTCAAATTATGTCAAAGAACTAAATAAATTATATACGCAGTTACTTAACATCCAATCTCATAATAGTTTTTGCGAAAATAATTCAACATAAACTCAGCAGATTTTTATATGTATTTTAAATAATTTTAAATAATAAAATATTTTACAAAATAGTATTTTTACACTTATTTAATGGATGACGAATCTTGGTCCCATAGCATGATTATTACTTTAAATTAGCCGACCAAAAACTTTAACCACATTTAGTAATCATGAATCAATCGTACCATGTCGGTCATTTTTCAAGTAATGCGTGGAATGGCCTCTCTCTCTCTCTCTTTACGAGTGTAAATGTTGCTCTTGGCGTTTATGTGCAAGATGAGGTCTAGGTATTATCTCTACGTTGGTCTCTCTTAAATTTTCGTTTTAGCTTCATGGATTCAGGGTTGTAAAGACTCTCTATTTGGGAGAAAGAAGACAGCGAGTTCGTTGTTTCTCCAGAAGATGTTCAGACGGAATACTTTGCTGCGGTTTTTAAGGACGCACGAGGTAGATTTGTGACTGCTATTTCAGGTTTTTTCCCTGTTCTGTTTGACCCAGTTCTTGCCGAAATTATGTCTATAAGGGAAGCTCTTTCTTGGCTAAAAGACCAACAACTTGCCAAGGTCATTGTAGAGTCAGATTGTTTGGCAGTTGTCCAATCAATATTAGCTCCTTCGCCAAATCGATCTGAAATTGAAATTTTGACCCTTGATTGTTTATCATTCAAGCGATATTTCTTTCACTTGTCCTTTCAATGGATGCGTAGGATTGACAATAAGGCGGCTCATGCTTTGTCCAGGGTAGCCTTATTACATGCAAACCCACATCATTGGACTGATCGTCCTTCTTGTTTAGTCTCTATTTTAAATTCAGATTATTCGGTTTCTGTTTTTGTTAAGGGGAAAGGCTATTAGGTTCCGGATGTACAGGATAAGCCTGTTAGCTTGGGTTAGTTTTCTTTGTCTTCCCTGCCTTTGTCTGTTTTTTGCCCTAATGTTGATTTTATTAAAAAAAAAAAAAAGGTAATGCGTGGAGTGGTAAGAGGCAGGAAGCCAAAGGGTAGGGCCTCAATTTCTTTATCTAACGACCTAATTTACGGTACACAAAAATAAAAGGGACAATAATAAAAAAGAAAGCCATCATAAAACACCAAAAGGAAAACAATACGTTCCTAGTACAAATGGGTTTGGCAAATTTTGCTTTTCATATAACAAATAGTATCTAGATACCTAAGTAAAGGAAGCGTAGGCCGTCATTAGTTAGTGCCTAAGACTTGTTCTTTCTTGGTTGTGTGCTATGTCCTCTCTGTGGATGTCTACTTGGCCCTTCCTCTTAAACCAACGATCGTGACATTTACCGGTGCCTATTTGTAATATGATTAAGGACTACCTTGATCAAATTCTTAAGGGAAAGACAAATAGGTAAGACCCTCTTTACGATATTCCTCAAGTGACAATAGTTTTTATTTGTTACATGTGCTTGTTTCGTGTTAAATGTGCAATGGACTCAGACATGCATTAATTACGAGGACAAAAGCCACGGGTCCCCATTCTCGCCCTAAATTGTTCCTGCCGACGTTAACCATTGCTTGAGAGTTCTTTTCCGTGCGTTTGTCATCGTCCCCAATATGTCTCGAGGGAGGCATTTTGAATGATATATTAGTTTGGTTTCAATGAGTACGGTCCCTGAAGTTTTCCAGGCAAACATGGTGGTTCCAGTTGCTATGCAATGGATGGTTGATTAGCTTTTCGAAACTATAAGAACAAAGGTTCAACAAGAGGATAAACAACAGCATCATTTAGTGAGAATTCCTCTAATGTACAAAATCTGGAAAGATATAATAATTTGCATCCTTACTCTTATTTAATGTAGAGAATATTATTAAGAGCAGCCCAAGCTAGAAAGTATTAGTATTTTTAATATGCATAGAGTGTAGAATCTATTAACAAGAATTGAGTTTTAGTTGAAACGTTGTCAAAATAATTAGAACTATTCATTTAGCTAGTTGACTCTTACCATTTATTAGTCATTTACATTTTCATATTTAATTAATGTGGGATACTCTAACAAGAGCAAGCTTGTCGATATCACCTTGGCCTGTTCTTTTTTACTTTGATTTTTATTTTTAAATTAAATAAAAAATATATTTAATTAATTTTTATTTTTATTTTAGGATTTATTCTCTTCCAACTTTCATAATTTACGAAAACCATAAAAGAATGTGTATGTTTTATTTATTTTATTATAATTTGATTTACCATTAATCAAATATTATTTAATTATTAACGAAAATTTATGATTAATAC
Organism: Erythroxylum guanchezii; assembly: GCA_025629825.1. Classification (NCBI taxonomy): domain Eukaryota; kingdom Viridiplantae; phylum Streptophyta; class Magnoliopsida; order Malpighiales; family Erythroxylaceae; genus Erythroxylum; species Erythroxylum guanchezii. The sequence goes on from JAOTAX010000007.1 coordinate 23,368,931, forward strand.
AATTTTAAAAATTTAAAATAAAATTATTTAAATTTGAAGTATTTTCAAATAAATAAAATTATTTTTAATAATTAAGATCTATATTAACAATTAGATATTGGTTTATATATAAATGTTTACTTATTTATTTTAAAAAAATATAATGATTTTTCTAATATTTATTGACAAATATTGTACAAAAGATTAAAAATAAAATTATTTACACAATTAACTTATGAATTTAATAAAAATATTATATTGACATTGACAATAAAACAAATTTTTGTTTGAAAAGAGAAAAAATGAAAATCACAATAAAAAAAAAGAAGTAAAACCAAAAGATTGTTATTTATGCTGAATGCGATTTCTTATTACTAAAACTTGCTTTTTAGGAAACAATTTCAAATTATGGTGTATATGGCAAGAAAATTACTGATGCCATATTTATAAAATTAAGATTTCACTAGGGCATTACTAAGAATGATAATGAATGGTTTAATTTTGTTTTCTTTAATTACTTCACTACTTTTTCTCGACCATTCAATCTCATGGTTTTTATTTTTCTCTAGCAAAGGACCTTAGTGGTCTAATATGTTCCACATTTCCTTTTCCTGAAAGCAGATCACAAAAAATGACATGCATTAGTAATGCCGTCATGATAGGTGAAAGCTTCATAAGCTTGTGTATAATTAAAATTTAATAATCATATAATCAGATCAAGGTTCACAAAGGGGATAGATACTATCATATCTAGGTAAAGGTGAATCTGTACGGCGGATGCTTGTTAGATGTCGAACAACCACACATTAAACCTATTTTCGAAAACCCTAGTTTAATTGAAACATTCTATAATGGCACGTTTATTAAATAAATGTTTCATCTTTTAGGGGTACTGACCCTACCGGGCTTTGGTACATTTTATTTAAGTAGTTGTTCGTTAATGGAGACAAGTGGATTCCAAAAGCTTACATACCTAACCATTGACCTAATTTCCTCTAACACAGCATGATCTTTATTCAGAAATTTAGTGATGGTCCATACTTCCATTCATGATTCCATGCTTTTTTAGTTGAGTTGGTTAGATTGGACACAAGGGAAACACCCTGTCCTATCTCATCCCACTAAAATTAAAGTAACTCGAAGCCCTGGAGTTTTAGAGAACTATAAGAATCAACCATATGCTTTTAGCTATTTGATGATGCATGACACTATAATAAAAGTTTCAATATATATTTTTGTGTACCTTAGTTTCCGAATTAGACGCAAGTGTTTTTATATTCGAGTGTTAAGAGTTTTCAATGGATGCTAGAAGACATGGCCCGCAAGTGCCATGAGACAGATACAGAGACTAAAATATGGTTGGTCACTGGCAAGTGTTTGATATAATATTGGTTATTTTAATGCTTTTTATTTTTTTTGGCAAGAGATAAATAAATATGATTTTGGACCACGATCTCACAGCAAAAATATGGCATATAAAGAAAATCAATATTTTAAAAATTAGATCAAAAATTAAACCGTTAAAATAATAAGTTCAAGGTTCAAAAAATTCAATCGGTATTAGATCGTCATAAAATTGGCTAAAAATTAAATAAAATTAAAATTTTGAAATATAATTGAAAGATATTGTTCTTATTAATCGAAAAAATTGAAGTTTAATTGAAAACAGAATGTTAAATAAAAATTAATTAATTTATTTTAGTTTATAAGAATTTATTAATTTATAAAAATTGATTAATTAATTAATTAACTGATTTGATTTTAACAACAAAAATTATTAAAAAAGATCAAACTAAAAATTAAGTTAACTACTTAATTAAAAAATTGAACGATTCAAAATTTTTACGATTGAATGGATCAAATTTTTTAATTACCTGAGAAGACTTTGTGTACATAAGCAAGCAAGATAGCCCTTCCATGACGTGAGAAGTTGCAAATGTAGCCTTTCAACATGTCCAATATCTGAACAAGTCTGACGAGTTTAAAAAGTGTATGGCTATTTACTGGCAACGAAAAATTATCAACTCTTACCCAGGGCGGAATTAGACACAAAGAATTAGTGCTCAGGCCAAAATTAACTTGTTTGGTGGTAATAGCCTCAATGGAGACAAGGCATGACGTTAATTTAATCCTCAACTTTAATTTGATAATCTAAACAAACTGTAAGAGGAAAGGGACAAAGGAAAAGAGAGGAGCAAGCGGAAGATGCAATTGGCTGTATGTCACTTCGGAGATGCACCACTTCCATTGGAAAAATGGTTTTAAAACACAAGTTAGCCATTACTTTTTCTCAATAACAGACATATCTTATCCTGAGGATATGGCAGGAGTCTCATCTCCCACTAGGTCACTCCTGGACAAAGTTGCTTACTTATGCCTTTCTGATCTCTTCTTAATACTAAGATTGCAGTACCACTAAGGTACGTGTTATTAGAACTGTTTGTTAAATTAAAAAGTCGAGAAAGAAGATGTAGATGACTCAAAAGGATAGGATTGCGTCGGGAGCTAAATTAAACAATGATAATATTACTAATTGTACCTTTGATCACCGTGCTTACATAACTGTTCGTTGACATGAATAAGTATTCTATACAGATGCATGCATGAGTACAGACTTACGAGGAGCAAAATTGTTTTTAAAAAAATGGGTATGCGTCATTTTACTCTATGCTACATTGCCTTGTTAAGACATTAAATGTATTATTGCAATTTGATAAACATCAAATTGTCAACTTGATGTAGGTATGCACGTATTTTAAAAAAAGTAGAGAAGAGCTGGAACCACATTCTCCTTGTGTAATCACCTAATTAGCCTCGTAAAATTGAAAAGCTCTTTGATGCATTAAAAGATATGATATGCATGTAAATCTTTCTTGTAAGGCTGGTTTTTTGATTTCCCTGTAAAACCATTTCTTATGAGCATAACTGAACGGTATCAATTATCATGGTGAAATCCAATGAAAGTTACTAATTCAGCATATTAGGTAATTGCGTATGTCATCTTTTAATATAGTGAATTCCACTCCCGATCCTCTCACTTTCTTCAATCTCACCCTCTCTTTTAGCCTTTATCTTTAAGATAATCCTGATAATGGGTATCTTTTGGGATACCTTTTTATATTAAGGAATGCCCCTCAAGTTGACATAGTCTATATGGATAAAGATTAATCAACTTTCTTCATATAAGGAGCCAAGCAAAAAGAAGTCGATAGAATAAAGAATGGAAAAGTAGCTATTAAAGAGCATATATCAAAATAAAAGGGTCTTTAATGATAAATTTATTAAAGAAAAATATTAGAAGAAATTAACATTTGACATCTATTTTTAAATTGAAAATTTTTCTTAATTTATCTCTATACTCTTTTTTATTTTAATTTTTAATAGTTAAAAATTATTACTTTAATCCTTCAAATTTTAATGTGACACGATATTGTACATTACATGACTCATTACATTTAACTAATTGATCACCACATTAATTTATGTTCCAAAAATACATTTATTTCTTAGGTTTCAAAGGAGATAAAATTATAATTTATCTTAGGGATTAAAATTATAATTTATAAATATTAAAATCTGAAACGTCAAAGCAAACAATCGTATAGGAAAGATGTAATTAACTCTTTTAAATTTCTGAACGTGTTTGGTCATTTCTTCTAATTTGTCGTAAGTGCCCTTTTTGGTCACGTCTGTAAACTTCCAAAAAAATAGAAATGAAATTCACGTGTTTTGATGAATTTGAAAACTATGAAATAAATATCGAAACTAGGGCTCAGGTCAGTTCCTAGTTAGTGCATGCGTGTTAATCTATCATATTCATGATGGACACCGAAGAGTGAGTTTGTGACTGAGGATTTTTTCCTTGCCTGATTGATGAGCTGTGGAAGTACTTAAAGCCATTGCCAAGACCCCGGTTAGGTGTGGCAACTGGAGAACAATGGTCCCCCATTGATTAAATGTCAAAACTCAAAACATCATACACCTTTGGCTAATCATCAGTCGGCTTCACCTACCCGACTACTATCAGAATAAGAAATTTCATTCCAGATTTTCCTTGCGTTGTCTGAATGTGCAAAATGAGTAAATATGACAACTTGGCACGAACTACTCTTATCATGTTAGAGGATGGAAATTTGGTAGTTTTGAATGTGATCGTTGGTTGGCCTGGATAACGAACTTAGCTAAAACTAGAATTGTACTGAAGAATGGACATTGGTTGCTGAGACTATGCATCTTAAAACAATGATTGGCATTTGGCGGTGCTTGATTAATACTGCCTAACAAAGGATTGTATGAGATCAATCTCAACTTTTTTTTCCTTTGTTTTTACACCTAATTGATAATTATTATCTTTTAAGTGAATTTATAGAGTAAATCTTTAGAAATACACAATAATTTATCGATCTTAGACTTTAGAGTAAGTTTTTAACAAGTTAAAGTATGAGTTGTGATTCCACCACATTAATTTTTGGAAAAAAATTGTCAAAAGGGTGGTCAATAACCCTTTTTTTTAGGTGCTACTAATGTTTCTATATGTTCTTTATCATTACTCATTTCATATCACAAAGATTTCGTTTGTAAACAATTTGGCTCTTAAGGTACCAAAAGTTTGATCTATAATTTTCTTATTTTTTTGTTCATCTAAAGACAAAAGATTGCGAGGCAATTGTATGCATATGAATCTTTAGTTTTGCTTGTTAGTAATGTTAGGAAATCAAGACGAGATCTGATCCCAACTATAGCAGAATATTACGATTTTTTTTTCATATTTTGATTTCTTGAAAACCGTGACCACTTTAATTATATAAAATGATTAACGCATAAACCATAATAAAGCGTGATCTTAATTCGTTTCTTATTCTGAAGCTTGATCATTTTTCGTCATATCCCTCAAACCATTTTCAAAAGCAGTCCATTTTAATCACTTGTAGCGGCACAAGTGTCCAATTTTTAAAGGTAATTGCATAACGAGTTAAGAAAACTCTGCAACTGTTATAAAGAGGGTTAAACAAAGAACGCTAACTCCATTAGACCTTAAACTTATTTATAATAAATTATAAACATTTTAATAATTTAATTGAAATTAAATTCTAATTTCAATCAAAATTTAATTAAAATTATAAATAATTCTAATTAAATACCAATTACGCCAAATAAAATCTAATAACTAATATTGATCTTTATTTATTAAATGTCTCATTTTTAATTATGACTTGATTAAAATATCTTTGCTCTCTTCAATCGATTTATTATGTGATACCTAGTAGGTTCCTAAATATATTGGTAATGGATACAAATTATAACCATAAATCATATTTAGGATTAAATAAAAGGTTAATTACTAAAAAAAAGTCTAAACTTTCTTCAATTTTTTAATTATAACCCAAAATTTAAAAAGTAGCAATAAAATGTTCAAACTTTCAATTTTTTCAATTATAGCCCGATGTTAGTCTCACCATTATCTGTGTTGACTCAAGCCCCTCGCTAATCAGACACCTCAGTTGGTTTAGGAGAAGATTGTTTTATTAGCCAAACGACGTCACTTAGCTTTGATAGCAAAACAACGTCGTTTTAACTAAAATTAGATGAAAATTTTTCTGCCTCTCTTCTCTATCGTGCAACGCTTAAAACTCTATGACCTAAACTCCCTCAAATCTCCCAAATCCCCCAAAGTTAGTGTTTCTTCTATCATGCGTTGGCACTTCTTTTAAGAGAGTGATTTCTTCGTAGGGTAAAAACTGAAGAAGCAGTTGCCAGACTTCCTGTGGCACCGATTAGGGTATGATTGGTGATCTCTCTCTATTGTTCTTTCCAGTCTGACCATAGAAATTGAATGCATGATGGTTGACTTGCATTTCATCTTGGTGTTTAATGAAAAATATGATTTCTATTTGGCTTGTTCTATGTTCTAATATTTAATATTTAGTTCAACTTGCATTCCATTTGGTAATTACTGAAAAATATTATTTCTATTTGGTAATTATCGAATGCATTCCATTTTGTTTGTCTCAAATTTTTGACTGTAGTTTCTTATTTGTATGTTATGGATACATTCTTTTTTTAAGTGGTACATCCACTTATGATTGTTTTAGTAGGCGAGGCAGCTAAGTTGTGAAGTATTGTGAAAAAAAAACAGGAAATTTGTAAAGGTATGTTTATGGTGCCTTTTCTTCATTTCAGTTTGTATTATCCTTGCATATGGAAATGTAGGTGTACTATTCTGATGCAATCATACTAACCTATTTTTGTGCACTGTTAGTTGTTGGTTCTTTTTCTTCTTAGTTGTTGCTTCTTTTTTTCTTCTTATAATATTTATCATTTCACATTTAGTCACAATTTGCCTTTGCAGATGTTAGTCAAATTTGAATTTCATTATAGTGGAGTGTTGGAAAGACAAGAAAATAAATATGTTAGGGGTAAGATTAAAAGAAAAAAGAATATGGGTGTTGATGAACTAATCTTGCTAGTTCTAAAAGAGATTTCCAAAGATAAAGGACATAGAGTAATCTCTATGTTTTACAAATTTTCACATGATTCCATCAGAAGCTTGATGGAGTTAAGCTTAAAGCATGACAGGGATATGTTGGATATGTTGAAAAAATTGGAATAATTGAATTGTCATAATGTTCAAATATACTATGATCATGGTTATGAGAATCCTGCAACAGATGGTGAGGAGTCAAATTCTGATGATGATTTGGAGCAAGATGAGGGGTTGTTCCATGTTGAATTGGAGCAAGATGAGGACTTCACTGTTATGTAGGATGATGATTCCGGTGAAGATTTAGTTATTGAGGAGTTCTTTGGAACTGATGATGAAGAATATGTTAATGTTAGAAAAATAAGAGGAGTTGTGCAAAGACTTCGTAAAGTGGGTTTGAGTTTGACAATGTTGTCGATGGTGTCGGTTGAAGTGAAAACAATTTTAATGAAGATGGTGATCATTCGAATGATACTAGAAGAGTAGAAAGAAATTCACATTGTGCAAATAATGATTATGATGATAGTGATGATGAAATTAAATCACCAGTTCCTAATGATGATGAAACATCGATACCAAAGAAGAAATATGTTAGTTTTAATCCAAAAGTTGAAATGACAAATTTTAAGCTTGAATTTGGAATGAAGTTCAAGGACGAGAAGCAGATGAGGGAAGCTACAAGGAAATATGCAATTATAAATGGGTATAATGTTTCGATGGCGAGATCTAGTGTATAAGTGGAAGTAGTTTGTGATGCACATTGTCCTTATCGGGTGTATGCTAGGTTGATTGGAAATGAGAAAATATTTGTTGTGGAAAAAGTCGAAAATACTCATGCAGTAAAGTGTAGAGGAATAAGCAAGCTAGTCGGAAATGGATTGCCAATGAATTTATACACAAGTTTAGGAGGAACCCTAATTAGCCTATTAGTGAAATGATGGATGATCTTCAATCAAAATATGTACTAAAGGTCACTAAAATTTAATGTTATAAGGCGAAATGAGAAGCAAGCACTATGCTTTAGGGATCAACAGAAGATCATTATGCGAAGTTATGGTCTTGCGCACATGAGTTAATGCAAGCTAACGAAGATGGAAAGTTTATTATTGAATGATATTTTGATGAACAAGCCGGGAGACCAATCTTCAAAAGATTTTATGTGGGTTTCAATGCTTTGAAGTATGGTTTTCTTAGTGGATGCAAGAAGATTATTAGGTTAAATGGATGTTTTCTGAAGACTTTCCTTGGTCATGCATTATTATCTGTTGTTGGTCGTGACGGAAACAACCAAATGTTTCCTACACGTTGGGTTGTAGTTGAGGGAGAAAATTACCAATCATGAAATTGGTTTTTGACCATTCTTGCTAAAGATCTCCACATAAGTGGAAATTTATGGACTTTCGTAAGCGATCAGCAGAATGTAAACTTTAAATATCCATAGTCTTATGTTCATTTGTTTATGTGATCAACATTTAATTAATTTATGTAACTATTTGTTTTATAGGGTTTAGTGGAAGCACTAAAGAACTTGTTTCTAGAACCTGAACATAGAAAATGTGCCCGTTATATGTATGTAAACTGGTCTAGTGTTTATAAAGGGCACATATATAGGACTTTATTTTAGAACGCAGTGAATTGCAGAACGCAAGTTGATTTCGATGAGGTAATGGAGGAGTTGAAGAGCTTGTCAGTGAAGGCTTATGAGGATTTTAAAAGTAGGAATTTGGAGACATTTGTGAAGGATTTTATGAGCACAAGACCAAAGTGTAAAATAGTACATAACAATATTTCAGAGACATTTAATGGATTCATTTGTGAAGCTCATAGCAAAAGCTTGATTAGTATGTTAGAAGACATTCGAGTTTTTTTAATGACACGGATACATGAAAAAAGGAGTATGATGATGAAGTGCACAGATGAGATTTGTCCTAGAGTGAGGAAGAAAACAGAGGTAACAAAATGGGATGCAAAACATTTAATGATCAGGACAAATGGAAAATTGAAATTTGAAGTCAGTATCTTTGCGGACAAGTACATCGTTGACTTACAAGCACAAGCTTGTCAATGTAAACAAGGGAATTTAACCAGGATTCCATGTAAACATGATGTGGCTTGTATATCTTATCAGAGGGAGGATATCGATGCTTATGTGAATCAACATTATAAGCATGATTCTTATTTGAAGACTACAAGTTTGCTATGGAACCCATTAGTGGTCCTAAGTTTTGGCTAAAGACTGAAAATCTTCAGCCAATGTTACCTCCACTGATTAAGAAGATGTCTGAAAGACTGAAAAGGCAAGAAAAAGGGATCACACTGAAGAACCTTGCAATCATAACAAATTGACCAAGGTTAGAGTAGTTATGAGATGTCATCATTGCTATGAAATTGGTCACAATATAAGAGGATGCAAAAATAAGAATCAATCTCGAAGCCAACCTGAAATTTTTAAGGTAGATATTTTAGTTGTGCAACAAATGTGTTGTTATTTGCCAAGTATTATTAACTTTATGTTTATCTTCAATATGTATAATGCAGTGGAAAAGAGGAAGGCCACCAAAATCAGTATCTACTGAACCCCCTTCATCCAATACTCGTAGCGGTCAAATAGGTAGACTGATATAATCAGTATCTACAGGATCAAACATTGCATCTTCTATATTACAAAGAGAGACAAGAACGGTTAGTTAACTTTAAGTATAAAATTTAAGTTTTAAGCATAACATTTAAGTTGTTTTCTAACTTATATAACATTGTAATTCTTTTTGTTTTTATAGGCACTTAGAGGGTATGGAGTAACAATTGGAGAAGTTTATGGGAATACCTACTTTACAGTAAGTCATTTAAATTAATGCTTATACTACTTATATGTAAGTATAAGGGAGACGATAATATTTACATAATTGGTTGCTTATACTTCATAGATGGGTGAGGGTTAATGTCAAGTGTTACAAGCTCCCAATACTAACACAGCAGCAACACAAGCATCCCATAGTATACCTGCTAATACAACTCAACCTAGGAGAAGGATCAAACTAATGGCTAAAAGATATGCTACTAGGAAATTCTCATAGTTGGTGAGTATTGCTTCATTACCTAATTCAAACATATATATATATATTGATCCTGAATCATTAGACAAATACTTCATCTTCTAATAGAGTCTTGCTTCAATAATAGTTGGTTTAATGTATTTATTGATTTTTTTGGCCCTCAGTGGCTATGGAAGTAAGTTGTTGAATGATTATGGTTTAGCTTTTGTATGACATTTGGATGAAAAGTTTTTCTTGCTCTTTCCATTTGTATGTTTTTGGTGAAATAGGTGATAGTTCCTTTGTGTTTATGTGTGTGTGTGATCTTGATGACATCTCTTTTAAGCTAAATCATACTTCTAAATTTTTGCTAGTTACTAATTATGTAAGGATGGTGTGAGTGATCAAGCACTACAGAAGTCCCTTGATTAAGCCTTTAGAGCTGGAGCTAATTGCATACCGATCTATCTGAGAAAGTTGGAAGATAGAGGCATGGTTTTGAATTTGGAGCTTTAGAAATTTGTAGAATAATGTCAGTATCTGTAACCTATTTGTTTGCTTGTTTGAACTTACTCTGTAATTTACTCTTTAAAAATGATATTGACTTAGTTTTTTAATTTGGTTATTTACTGTTGGAGATTCTAGAGGAAAATTCTATCTAAAAATTTGTTTGCTTTTATAACCATAGTTATCGAAAGCTTTTACACAGTTTAGTTTGGTTTATTATGAACTTATTAAACTAATTATGCAACATAACATAACAAAATGACATTCCCACCTAAAACTCTAATCTATAGTCTTATATGAACATATAACTATCCTGTAATAGTTACAAATATAAAATATTTATCTTCATAAAAATAATACATTATAAACTTATTGTTTATAATGTTATATAAAGACATTAGTTGAAGTGTGACCAAGTGCAAGTATTTCTTTTATCTAAATGGCAAGGAATTAAGTTTTTTCTTTCTGTAAATGGTATTTAATAAGCCTTAAAGTTATGAAGAGATGATATTCTCTCGATCTCTCTTAACACAATTGCATAAATATTGATATTAATTGAATATACTCGTCCTTTTATTTCGTTGTTATTATAAAGAAGTTTGAAAAGCAGGGAATAACGTATGAAGGCTTGTGGCATTACTCATATGGAGAGGTTCCATAGTGGGTTTGGCAGCCCTAAAAGAAGAAGAAATCCTCTTGTACCTTCCTTTATGCTACTAAAAAACAGCTAAACCAGAAGATAAGTAATTATGAATGATACAAATGTAATTATAATTAATAGATAAAATTTTGTAATAATTGCGGTTACTTCTACAATATAAAACCTTGTAATAATTGCAATTTCTATAACAATATGAAAAGCTTGCAACTGAATATTAAAGTGGTAGGTGATTGAATAAAAGATAAAAAGAGTCATAATAAACATGATAGTTACATTTGTTCTTCTAACTATTACAATGTTTTCATTTTTTTTGTACTTACATCCGACGACCAAGCTATGAAATCGCATAGGACCTACAAAATAAAGATATAAACACAAATATTAGGACTTATGACAAATTTGCATTATGCACATAAATTTTTACGCATACTTACTTCTTGCGAACAACAATATATCTTTTGAACAAGACTCTTACCCCATTGCACATAATTTGTTTGATATATTTTACCACAAAACAAACTTTCATCTATTTCACAAATACCAAGTACCTATAAGAGACCTTCAATTTGAATATTGATTAACATTAATTTATACAATTGCCATTGCTACAAAAAATAATTGAATTACTTACTTTCGTTTTAACACATTCATAAAAATGTTGACAATGTTAAGCTTAGCATTTGAAATTCGTAACTTTATCGAGGCATTACAATTGGGGCAATTAATATTCAACATATGTATTATATACGGAAATATCAATATTAATTATATTTGAATCTAATTAAATTATCACGTATAACAAATAATATATATTACAATTATTTTACCGCTGAACATAATTCATTCTCTTCACAAAATTGAGAATATATCCTTCCAGCTTCTGCTATACTATTAAAAGAATAATAAATAGCATTCTTGAATCCATTAACAACACCTTGACACTCTTCCCATGTGAAATATATGCCAAGTGCATGGCCAACGAAAGCTACATATACTTCATTTCTACCCATAAATGGTTATCTTGTTACAATATCATCGTACAAATATCTAATTACTACCTTAACTGCAACACTACTATGATTTCTTGTCATAAATTCACCCAACAAAGAATTAAATTTCCAAAATTTTAGCATAATATGTCCAATATTAACATTTTAGCTAAACTACCGTTGCATTTACAAAATGAAAGAGAGGAAGCTTCTTCCTTGCAAATCAAGACGAAGTATCACATAATTGAATATTTAAGCTATGGACTATGTAATGCCATATTTTTTAGTAATTACCAAGATGTATATATTCTGCATACAACACAAAACAAAGCATGAATCAACCATCATGCATTCAGTTATGATGATTTTTTTAATCGACTTACATTTCATACTGAAAACCAAGCGTATGAGTATTCAAGGTTTTTATTGTTCAATTTGATATGTACACATACAAGTCAATCTTCCTTTTCAATAACAAACAAATCGTACCCTACCATAATCCAATTTGAAACCCTAATACCGTAGCACAATATAAGTTAATTTTCTGGAAGCGCAAATCCAATTTGAAACAATAGGGTTTCAAATTGGATTTGTGCTTTTGGAACCCTAGCACCATACAAGTCAATTTTCTAGAAGCATAAATCCAAATTGAACCTAATACAACAAATTGGATTTGTCCTTTTAGAACCTTAGCACAATCCAATTTGAAACCCTAATATAATAACACACCATTTCATACAAAAAGCGATTCAGAGTGGAAAAAACAATAAAGAGAAAGGACCAATCATACCCTAGCCGACGTCACAAGAAACTCGATGGCTGCTTCTTCAATTTTTACCTAGTGAAGAAATCGCTCTCTTAGAAGAAGCACCAGCACACAAAATCACAGAGATAGAAGAAGCACTAACGCACAATAGAAGAAGCACCAACTTTGGGGGATTTTAGATTACAAAGTTTTAAGCATTGCACGACAGAGAAGAGAGGTAGAAGAATTTTTATTCGATTTTATTTGAAACGATGTCGTTTTATTATCAAAGCTAAACGACATCGTTTCGCTAATCAAACAATCTTCTCCTGAACCAACTGAGGTGTTTGATTAGTTAGGGGCGTCGACACATGGTTGTGCCACGTTAGCACAGATAATGGTGAGACTAACATTGGGCTATAATTGAAAAAATTAAACGTTTGGACATTTTATTCTTACTTTTTAAAGTTCATATTATAATTGAAAAAATGAAGAAAGTTTGGGCTTTTTTCATAATTAACCCTTAAATAAATTAAGCTCATTTAATTTATCTTTAATTTTCTAAATAAACAATTTATATTCACAGGTCATGATGTAAAGTCTTGCAACATATCATGACCGCCAAAATATTTAAAAATCTAAAAGCAGTTTTGACTAACCTTTCTGTGCATGATTTTTTCGTATAATTTGATCCTTTAACCGTACAGTATTCTGATTAGAAATGGAGCATGAAATTAATGTCTACTTTATTTAAGAGTCCAATCATATTAGTTCACCACCATTAACTATTGATCCAATTAATGACATTTGTAAACTATTTAAAAAACTTCATTCTACCATGACCGAGGATTTCTCGAATCAACATTAATCGAGAATAACATAATATTCTTCCTAATTACTTTAGGTTGATGAATCCTATGTTGATCACTCAACTACCTCTATATAGTTCAAGCTATATCCAATAACTATCGACTAAGCTAGTCATTATTTAAATAGATCATAAGTAGTATTAGAACATAACAATCCTATATAGGATAACTTTAAAGATCTCAAGTCAAAAGGTCACTTCCAAAATCATCACTATGAAAATTTCCTTAGACATATAGGTAATTTTCCAAATGAATTTCTTATATGAGGTTAGTTTAGTGAACTTGTTCTCTAACAAGCGCCTACACATTTGTTTAAGTATCTTTATACTTTAATTGATAAGATCAACTACTTCTTTTATAAGAAAAACATAACATGTGCTAATATTTTTATGTTCTATTAATGTCTAGTCTTAATAGAGCAATGACTAGGAACAATTTAATGATAATACATAAATGTAATATAAATCATGAAAACAACCTCCTTATAAAAATCAAAGGTAAGGTTGCGTGCATCGATGACCCTCTCTAAACTCCTGCAAAGTGGGAAGTCTTGTGAACTAGGTACTTTGATAATATGAATCTCATAATTATAATCTCATTATAATTTATTTGCAATATATAATTATCTCATATATTTTATCATATACATCTAAATTTGTACAAGATAAAGAATGACTTAAATTATTTGTCACTACACTACAATCAACCGATTGACTGTAGGGTATAATCAAACAAGTAACACATGTGGATGTATACATGTATAAACGATACCATTTGTGCTTTTCAAGGGTTATTTTATATTTTGTGAGTTGTTTTCTTTTTTCACCTCAAAATAATTAAAAATGAAGTTTCAATATCTTAGTTTATAATTCTTTGATGAATATGAAAAGATATTAATTAGATGATAAATAATTATATTTTATATAGAAAGCTAAAATAATTGAATATAGTTAAATTTAAAATAATTTCATATTTTGCAAATATAAATTATTTCATAATAAATCCTAATTTATTATCAATAAAATATTAAGTAAATTTTAAGTTCAAATAAAATTATCAAATTTCAAACTAAAAATTCTTTTTTACATATTTATCAACATTTATAACTATTTTATTCCAAACTTCTTATCAACCTCTTGAAAAATCATAAAAACTAAAAAAATTAATTAATTTTTAATAATTTTAATTAACAAAATACAAAGGCTTCCAAAGATGATCTAATAGATTAAATGTAATACACAAAATTATTAACAATCTAAACTTTCCACTTTGTTAGATAGAAATATAGAAAAATTCATATTTTATTCGAGTGTTGATGGTATTTATATATATAAGAAAAGAGAATCTCTAATATGATTTATTCATTATAGTGTATAATTTTAAGAAATATGTAAACTAGTTCAATACATTTTTCATATTAATTTCTTTTAGTATGTGTATATGAAGAAGGCGTGATTTATGCAAATTTAGTCAACAGTTTGACTACGGCTTCAATCTTTAGCTAAGCCAAAGTCGCTCCTCGATTCATCTCAGCTCAAACGAGGCTTCATGTCGCTCAGATCAGATGGTTCTTTTATCATTGTAGCAAAATTACTCGTCGCTATCTTCACAAAAGCACAAAAGGTATTAGTTGCAGTCACGCACTTGAATTATCTTTCTTCCACATCCTAGTTCCGTGTCTCCTCCTTAGTCCACGTCTTCATCTTTCCAAGACTATCAAACTTACCCTGAAAGGCTGAAACGAACTCAGCCTCTGTAAGAACATTGAACTTCTCTCATAAATTATTTTGGCTTTACTGTAGTAATTGGAATAAAAGGATTTCTCGAAGATGAGCTACTGATAGAAATAAGAGTCTCAAACACATTCTTTTTGGTGTGGATTGACCAAGAAATGTATTTTGGTTTCTTCGATGGAAGTTTACTGATCAAAATATAACGTGATTCCACCGGTTTGGCTTAAGTTAAGTAGGTTATTATTAAAAAAAAAGGGGGCAACGGTTAGTCTATTCTTTTCACAAGCTCTCTCCATCAATGGTTTGTTTGTTGTATAGTGCAGCTCCAAACACGGTACTATTTATGCTTAGTCACTACTCACTACCTTATTCACGCGAAAATCCTTCTCTTTCAGACTCTCCGTGTGCAAAAACCTGAGCTTTCTCTCTCTCTCTCTCTCTCACTCACTCACTCACATTCCTGCTTCTCCATTGTTCATTCTCTGTATCTGACTAGTTCTCACCGTCTTTTTGTACCCCCGTTGCTTTTTTCAGCTCATGTAACTACGCCCCTCCTTTGATACCCCTCAAAGCTTCTGCCTTTTTTATTTTCACTCAAAAGGGTCTCTTTTGAATCATGTAATCTTGCTTCTTTTCTTTTTTTGCTTAATAACCATTTGCTGAAAAGTGATTAAAAAAAAGCTGTCTTTTGCTGTTGTTTTAGACATGAGTTCTCGTTGATCTCTTTTGCTGCCCATCTTTTAGGTCCTTGAAGTCTTTTGATGTTCATTTGTTTCAGACTGTCATAAACTGTTGAAATGCAGAGTGGATTAATGGGTTCTCGTTAATTTTGCGCTTCTTGTTATCTAAGTTCCAACAGTATTGAACTAGATTAGGATTGCCACTTTTAGCATTTGACAATTGCAACATGTAATTTTAATCTGTGAACTGCATTTCGTTGTGTTGGTGTGCATTTTGGTGAGGCTTTGGTGATGAATAGGAAGCTTTCTTTGACAATGAAGTAAAAAGCTGCTTTAATGGATCTGAATTCATCTGAAGTCGAACGTCGATAAGAGATCTGAGCTTATGGAGGATATTTGTTCTTTCCGTTAGTTTACACTCTTCTGGCTCAAGATGAGTTCTGTTCATCACTGTCCTTGATTCGTAAATGGCACTTGAGATATAAGAGATTCGATTCATTGCTAATTTATTATTTTGTTTCAACAGAAAATATACTGAAATCGTTCTTTAAATAATTCCTTGAGATGTAGGAATCTTCAACTGTAAATTTACGTATAGGATTCTGAACATCCAAAAGCCATGATTGTACACACATATATGTCTCCTGTTCCTTAGTGGTTCTGCTAATAGGTTCTTATTCATTTTATTATCTACTATGAGACTTTAGTCGTCGTGTTGGCCTCTCGAGTGAACTAAATCCAGGTGTTCGGTTGTTTCAAATAATCTTCATTCATTGTTTGTTAAAAGGTTAAGTAGAGATCATATCTATTTTCTTTAGTCCCTTCTACTTGACCAAAAATTCTGAGTTTTCATGGAGGAAACATTTGTCCCCTTTAGAGGAATTAAAAATGATATAAAAGGAAGGCTTTTGTGCTACAAGGAAGATTGGAACGGTGGTTTCCGTGCAGGTATCAGGTTTGTGACTCTTACTGTATATCGTTAATCAGATACTTATGATTACTAAAATGTTGCGTTATGTTCTGACTTGGATGACTTGGAATTTGGAAAAGTGGTTAACTGTGCAATTTATATGAAAGGTTTGGTATCTGCAACTGTTCTGCAGATATAACTAGACTTAAAATCTACGTTGTAATGTCTTCATTATTTTCTTGAGTTCAGGATCCTTGCTCCGACTACATACATATTCTTTGCTTCAGCAATTCCAGTCATATCTTTTGGAGAGCAACTGGAAAGAAATACAGGTTTGATGATCTTTACATCATCCTCTTGTTCGTGGCAGGTATATATGGTCTTGCACTAAGATATCTCTGGGTACTGAACTGTTACAGATGGAACCTTGACGGCAGTGCAAACTCTTGCATCAACAGCACTTTGTGGCATCATTCATTCTATTTTTGGAGGACAGCCTCTACTCATACTAGGAGTTGCTGAACCAACAGTTTTGATGTACACTTTTATGTTCAATTTTGCAAAGGATCGGAAAGATTTGGGGCCAAAGCTCTTCTTGGCCTGGACAGGATGGTATTAGTTAATCAATATTCCCCTGGTGATAAGCATCGGGTGATATTCCACACATATTATCTCTGATTGTTATTTTTTGTGGTTCATAGGGTCTGTGTTTGGACAGCCTTTTTGCTCTTCTTGCTTTCAATATTGGGTGCTTGCTCTATAATCAACAGATTTACACGCATTGCTGGTGAATTATTTGGCCTTCTGATTGCAATGCTCTTTATGCAGCAGGCAATAAGGGTGAGTGTTCTTAATGAGCTTGTATCAATAATACAGGGGTATTTACAAATTTGAGCTGTTATTGAACTTAAAATGCAGTGTCACAGAATTTCGACTTTCCGGTGATTTTTATGTTACTCTTATGTCCAATAAGCTACACTTTTTCTCTGCACAATGGATGGAAAGAGTGTCCTTAATTTTGAGGAAGCTTTCTTTTTATCTTCCACCAATTTATGAATATAATTCTACAGGGAGTTGTAGAGGAGTTCGGCATACCTCAGAGGGAAAATGTTAATCAGACTGCACTTCAACCTTCTTGGCGATTCGGTAATGGAATGTTTGCTTTAGTGCTATCCTTTGGCCTACTTTTTACTGCACTTAGGAGCCGTAAAGCTAGATCCTGGCGCTATGGTACAGGTATGGCATATTGCATTGTTGAAGGCTCGTTAAAGAGTCTAATATGATGAACCTCGATCAGTTTTGCTCACCATTTCTTTAATTTGTGTACCACCTATCAAGGCATGAAAAAAATATGTTGGCCTGTACATCTCATAATTGTTTATCTCATCTCACCACATTATGTTTGTTAAAGGTTCCTTGCGAGGACTAATTGCTGATTATGGAGTACCACTTATGGTGCTTGTTTGGACTGCCATATCTTACATACCAGTACATGATGTTCCAAGAGGGATCCCGAGGCGGCTCTTCAGTCCAAATCCATGGTCTCATGGTGCATACTCAAATTGGACAGTTATCAAGGTGAATCCCTCTTTTTCAAAAAATGAGACTTGCCTTACCTTGGACAAAGCTTAACCTCTACGTTCTTTGCTTTAAGGCCTTTATGATGCTTGTTTGATTGTGTAGGAAATGGTGGAGGTGCCTCCTTTATACATAGTGGGAGCATTCATTCCTGCAACCATGATTGCCGTTCTTTACTACTTTGATCATAGTGTTGCTTCCCAACTTGCCCAACAAAAGGAGTACAACTTGAAGAAACCAGCTTCTTATCATTATGACCTTCTTCTTTTGGGAATTCTGGTAAGCTAATGCATAGCTATGTTCCCTTGATACTACTGCAAATATTGTCAAAATAACAAAAATAAGGATCAAAATTTGAATTTCCAGCCTTTATTGACTTCACTTTACCAGGTCATACTATGTGGTCTTATTGGCATTCCCCCTTCAAATGGTGTAATCCCACAATCTCCAATGCATACTAAAAGCTTAGCTACCCTGAAACATCAGGTAATGTTCTCTCTACGAATCAGCAAATTTGAGAAGTCATATTGTATAATTAAGATATTCCAACCTTTTGCTTTCGTGAGTTTTGGTATCTATCTTTTTCTGTGGGAATTTTATGTTTAAGCCCATCCAATAGGGTTAACACAACTGTACAAATTTTGGTACTTGCATTAGTTGTCTCTTCGTTTGTTCTCTTAAAGAAATATTGCATCTGCTTTCTATCTCTCATATGAGATTCTTGCTTTCTTGAATGTCTATATTACTCTATCAGACAACTCATGTTAACTGTCTAATCCTTATGGCCTTTTTGCTTTTAAAACAGCTTTTGCGAAATAAGCTTGCATCAACAGCTCGAAAAAGTATGCGCAAAAATTCAAACCTAGGACAATTATACAGAAGTATGCAAGAAGCCTACAATGAAATGCAGACTCCCCTAGTCTATCAATTGCCACCCACCCTGGTATAGTAACCCACAAATGACTTCAGACATTAAATTGTTGTTTCTTCTCTTGTCTATGCCTTACATTAACATCTAACAGGGGTTAAAAGAACTGAAAGAATCCACAATTCAACTTGCCTCAAGTACTGGATACGTTGATGCCCCTGTCGATGAGAATGTTTTTGATGTGGATAAGGACATAGACGATCTTTTACCTGTTGAAGTCAAAGAACAGCGGCTCAGCAATCTGCTTCAGGCAATGATGGTTGCTGCTTGTGTTGCTGCTATGCCGTTTCTAAAGAAGATCCCAACTTCAGTTTTATGGGGATACTTTGCTTTTATGGCTATTGAAAGTTTGCCTGGAAATCAATTCTGGGAAAGGATATTATTGCTTTTTACTGCTCCAAGTCGAAGATACAAGTGAGTTTGTGCTTTTTGAAACCCATTAATTTATTAGTAGGTTACTCTCTCATTTTCTGCTAATTTTTCTCCATGAAAATATCCCACTCTCTGTCATTTGAGGTCTGAAAATGAGCTCACCTCTATTGTGACTTTCTGTGGTGATCTCATACAAACTGGATAAGCTTCCAGTTATTGTAAAGTTGCATTGTGTGTCCATTATATGATCTTACACTAATGATAATGAAGTAACTGCTGGTGAGAGTTTGCTTATTATGAGCTCATTCCTTAATTTACAGGGCACTGGAGAAGACTCATGCAACCTTCCTTGAGACGGTTCCCTTTAAAACGATAGCCATCTTCACATTGTTCCAGACAATTTACCTGCTGCTCTGCTTTGGTCTTACATGGATTCCAATAGCTGGGGTCCTTTTCCCACTGTTGATCATGCTTCTTGTCCCTGTGAGGCAGTATGTGCTCCCTAAATTTTTCAAAGGAGCCCATCTTCAAGACCTGGATGCTGCTGAGTATGAGGAAACTCCGGCTGTATCATACAATATACCATTTGATGTAAGTTCTTTCATGGTTTCAGTTAAATGTTGGACTTGAGCTAGAAACTGGTAACT
Organism: Erythroxylum guanchezii; assembly: GCA_025629825.1. Lineage (NCBI taxonomy): Eukaryota > Viridiplantae > Streptophyta > Magnoliopsida > Malpighiales > Erythroxylaceae > Erythroxylum > Erythroxylum guanchezii. Next base: position 23,389,042 of record JAOTAX010000007.1, read on the forward strand.
CCTATGTTCTTTTATCTGAACCTTAATCATTCGGGACAATGTCAGGTGACTTTACTTGGTTATCTATTTCTGGAAAATGATTCACGAAAATGTTATAATTCTTGCTAGTTTATTTATGCTCATCTGTTGGAATTGCAGATCCTGAAATTCTTTATCACTGTCATATACAAAAATATAGAACTTAGACAGACCAACTTCACTGTCATGGAATTTTGTCTGACACCATTCACTATCTGATGCTTTATAAATCTGACTGGATCAGGATCCTCAAGCAAGGACAACTAATATTGACGAGGGGGAAGTTCTTGATGAGATTATCACAAGAAGTCGTGGTGAGATTCGTCATACACAGAGCCCAAAAATAACCGGTTCAACTCCTAGTTCATTGGAGATAAAACCTTCATCTAGCCCCCGGGCACCACAGAGGCCATACGGCCATAAGTTCTCTGAAAAGGGAATTGAAGTGCGGCAAACGCCAAGTCCTGGGCCATCTATCCTTGCTCAAAGCACTGGTGGTTCAACTTAAAATTGAATCGTGGTACTTTTCATTGTCAATGTACTCGAGAGGTCTTGTCTGAAGATAAGAGTAACTATAGATCGATGTTGTCGGTAGGTGTGTGTTGTGTTTATGTTCCTAGTGTTAGCCATATCTTGTTTGCCACTCTTAACAATTCTGTACTTCCACTTAAGAGCCAATTTATGACAAGGAAAAGTTGTTTGCTCTACACTTTTCTTTCCATAAAGAATCTTCTTCAGTTTCCTTTTTCTTTATTGTTCATTGTGCACTTATGTGATGGTTGCATGTGAATTTCATTGCTGTAGGATTTTCTTTTCTAGAAGATCGTTCTTCAATTTCTTATGTGGTTGTTGCAAAAGAAGTTCAGCAACTAAGAAGTGGCAAGTAAAGTGAATCTATGCAGTTGTGCATGCTCTTGCTTTCTCAATATCAAAACTAGTGGAAAAGAATTAAGATATTCCTAGATTCACAGTCATGTTACTTGGCATCAAATATTTTCTTGAGAAACAAACAAATTGGAATTCAACAGTGACAGAAACTTGTGATATTTTGGATATTGTTAACAGGGACTTGCTTGCCTTGGCATGGAAATCCTTCTTTGAATTATAACGTAAGTGTGTAGAAAATTTACTTGCTTTTAATGGTCAAATTGAAAACTTGATCTTTCAGAATGCCACCAAAGATCGAACAACTTTTGGATTACAAGATTGGCAAATAACCTTCTTCATAATTCTACCATTCATGCACTGCATATATTCAAAACCCTTCAACACTCAACATCAATCATTACATCATTCTCTAATTTACAATTAGCCAATACCAGAATCTATTTTAGTGGACAGTCCTACCTCCAACATTTTTGCTTTTTAGTAGTGTTTGCACGACGTGTTCCATTGCGTTGTGTTGTTTTAGAAGGTAGTGTTCGAAGAGAAGTTTCTGACGCTGACAATTATATTCCCCACGTTATTTAATTCACTCTTACAGAATTTCTTGTGAACACAATAAGAGAAGAAGAATTTCAACCTTTATGAACTCGCAATAATTATATAAAGCTGATATATCAGAAAAAGATTCAGCTTACCACTTCTGTCCACGTCCTTGAAGTTCTCATTTATGTTCTATCAACTTGTTTTGTGCCCTTAACATGTCATGTCATCAAATATTCTAACCCAAAGTCTTAATGGGGTAAGTACTGAGCCAACTTGGTGCATTGTCTAATCAATGCACGCTCCTATGCAAGTCCATCCCTACAAATTTGAGTTATCCAGTTGTGATTATAGATAAAAATACATATTTTTTATTAAAATAATTAATTGAAATTTCATAATAGTTCTTTCTTTTTATCAAAATGTCAAATGTTTTTTGGTTAGGTAATATCTATTACCTCTCCAATATGAAGCACACGTGTTCAAGTTTTTTTTTTAATCCAAAGCAAAAACATGCAAATCAGAATCACTAGCCAAAAAGAAATCAAGAATCTATATTTGGTAACCTTAATCTTAGCGGCATGTATTACAAATATATGAAAAATATTACATTAATCAATGATCGTTGGTCCGAGTTTTGTTTTTTTTTTTTACTCAAACCTATAAATATTAGGGGTATTAATGATAAGATAATCTGACCCGTTCATAAATAACCTGAACCTGAACCTGAATCTAAATCTGAATGTCAGGTTCGGCAATTTCACGAACCTGAATCTGAACCTAAAGAATCTATAGGATCGGTTAACCTATTTTCAGGTTCGGTTCTCAAGATAATCAGAACTTATTTATATCAAAATATATGACAAAAAATTGTAAAAATAATTGGTAAAAACAAATACAAATTATTCATAAAAGTATGCATATAAAATCCATCAAAGATTAATCCAACATGATAAACCTAAGCAAAGTAAAAATAAGCCAAACAATGTCTTATAAAAGATCCATACTAGGAAAAAAAGATAAATTATTAAACAATTATTCTTCGAATAGAATGGTAGGATGATCCACTGTTATACATGAAGTCACATATGTAGAAAATAAAAAATAAAAAGAGTTAGACTCGTTATTTCTTTTTTAATTGAAAAAAGAATTTTTTTATTTATTTGTATATTAAAACAAG
>JAOTAX010000007.1:23481458-23498949 GCA_025629825.1 Erythroxylum guanchezii
TAACTTCTTGTTTGCAACTGCACTGACTCTTTCTTAAATAGATATTTTTTTCAACTAGCTGTTGCTTCATTTTGATTCTGAGTTGACTTTGTGTCTAACGAATCTTCAATATTTTTTTCTGCTGAAATCTTCCAATATTCAGACGTTAAGAAAAACTATGGCAATGTCTTGGAACTGATTGACAAAATATATGATTAGCAGAATCCTTCTGGATATTGTAGAATCATTTCTAATAAGGTAAGATCATTAAGAAAGTTCCTGTCAGAAAAAAAGCATTATTCATATGATTTTTTTTCTTTTAAGAACTATATTGTTGCCTATATAAGAAAATAAATTCAAATTAAATGTTATAATATTATGTAATTATCATCAAAATCATTCCCTTTTATTAATTTCTGTTTGGCTGCTCTTTTATAAATTCCTTTAATTGATTGCCGAAGGTTTTGATTGAATGGAAGCAATTTGTAATTGCATCTCTTCTTTGATTATAAAAACATAAGTCTTATTGATTGAAGGAAAAGTTACTATGTTTAATATTTGAGATCAAATGATTCTATATTTGATCATACAGTATCTTGAAAAATTGATGAACCATTTTCTTCTCTTGTTCATCCAAATTTTCTTTTCCAACACCATATATACATGAAAGAATTGAAGAATAAGTTATTAACTCATCCCCAAAATCAGGGACGGATGCATATTGGAGGCAAGTGGGGGTACTTACCTCTACTGTCTTCAAAAAATTTCATATAAAAATATTATTATTTTAAATTTTCATCTCATAAAATTTGTTTTAACCCCCTCCCCCCCCCCATTAATTTAATTTAATAATATAAGAGTACTTTAAATATTTCTCCCTACTAAAAAAGATGGGTAATATAAGAATATTTTAAATATTTTACCTTCACTTAAAAAATTTTGAGCAGACTGCGTCGGTAATATCTTTTACCATGCAAACTAAACAAATGTCTTTTTACAGCTCACGAGTGTGTGGAACATTTCTTGTAGAAAAGTGATCTTACAAATCTCCATTTATCTTACAAGATTTATTTACATACGCAATACTATCATGTGATTCTAGAGCTATGTCATTGAAAATCTAAGAAATATTGAATAACTTGATTCGTTCTATTGTAAATGAAATCATTTATATAGGTATATAAAAGCCTACAGTTTAAGAGAAAAACAAGTAAGTTGTAAATTATAATAGCTAATTTAAATAGCATAATTATAATCTAAATTCTAGATACTTAAATAGATAACGAATAGACAAACACTATACTTGAGAGAATTCATAATACGAATCCATATACATTAGATTAATACCTTTTATGTATTCAATTAGTACTAGTTGTTGACTGAGTAAACCGATAAGAATTATGTTTTTGTTCTTTGCTTAGATAATCAAGTCGGACATGACGTTAAATTAAGTCAATTGATGATGTTCGGGAGTATGTTAAAAGAAGCCCTAGTGTTGTCTTATTCCATGCACGTACACTCCGTTAATTAAGTATATCAACAACATGGAGTAGAAATTTTGATCAGACATAGGAAGATTTATTAGTATGCAATCTTATTTTTATTTGATATTGATTTATTATTGCTTTTTAAATATATTATCTATAAAACTGTAATACTATTTCTAATTAATCGTAATTATTATATTTATTCTTTTATAATGTAATTTTTATTAAAAGAAAAATGTTATAAATATCCATTTTTAATAAGTTAATTTGTGCATATTCTAATTGTCAAATTGAAAAACTAAAACTCAACTCAACAAAATAAACTGGGATTTTTTTAAAAAAAGAATCTGTTAGATATTTTCTAAAATTAAACAAATGTAGATTAAAACTTACTTATTCAAATTTAACTAAATTGAAATTTGATTTTCGAACGTTTAAAAAGTTTTTAAATTTTAAATACAAATTTAATTTATTATATTATCATGTTTAAATTACATCTCTAAATTACTATTTTCTTATAAGTTGTTTTAATAATAAGGTGGTTTAATATAGATCTCAATTTCAAATATTTACTATTAAGAGAATGAAAAATTATAGATATTAAATTATTGATTTGATTCACATAAATCAACTAAGATTATAAAAACTGAACAAATATGAACTAAACAACGAAAAGATAAGCCAAAGAAGAAACAAATCCATTGAAGTAAATCCAAGGAGTAACTTTACTTCTTATATTGGATTATAAGATGTATACATTGACTCCAAACTTGCAAAATTGAAAGATGCAGATTCAAATCCCTTAAATGACAGATTCAGTCCGTTATGGGGGGAGTAAGCACTCAATTTGTTACCTGAAAATCCATTATACAGCATACACTGTGTACTCTTTTATGAGTAACAAATGGATGTATCTCCGGTGCTCCTGTAGACTTAGCCTGCTTGTGATTTGACTTGTGGCCTACATGCAGCGCTTGAATGCTTAAGGTCTATCCCAACGGCTAATGCCCCAATAATTAAAATCCCGTATTTGCTCTGTTACTCATAGGGGAAATCCAAAGTCTGATCTTCCGGTGACTGCTGCTTTTTGCTTTTATTTTCTACTCATTTCTTGGGCAGCAGTAATGGAGGCAACGTTCTTTTGGCCTGTAATCTCTCCATCTGCGTTAACTCGACACCCATTTTTCCCAGTTCTCGATCTTCGGGAAAAGGGTGTGTCTTTTTCTGTAAGACCTGTTCACAGGAAGAAACAGATAAAAGGAAGTGGAGCATGTCTGGTTAATACTCTGCCTAGGGCTTGTGAAAATGCATCTCAGCCCTTAACTACATTTAGTGAGGTACATGTCGAAATGCATTTGGAAGATTATAATTATTTATTCATTTATTCAAGATTTAATATTTAATATTTCTGGGATCTCTTTTTCTAGCTGATTGAATGTTTAATAAATGGAGTGGATTTATCCCAATCCGAAGTCGAAGCTTCGCTTGACCTTTTGCTTAACGAACCTAGTGAGGTATTGATCAGTGCATTTCTGGTCCTGCTGAGAGCCAAAGGGGAGACCTTTGAAGAAGTAAGTTCGTTTGCCGTTACTTTTTAGGTTTCCGCTAAAGACAATAACTCTGTAGTTTTATCGCTTTACATGAGCACTGGTTTCCTTCTCCTGCAGTAATGGGTAACCTAATATTCATATGCTAAATGAGGTATTTCCTTGCTTATTATTCTATTCCAAAAGAAGGAACGAAGTTGATGTGAGTTTCTTATGTCTTTAGATTGTAGGTTTCGCAAATACAATGATGAAGCGTGCCAACAAAGTTGAAGGTTTGGTTGGTGCTGTTGACATTGTTGGAACGGGTGGTGATGGAGCAAATACGGTTAATATATCCACAGGAGCATCAATACTAGCCGCTGCTTGTGGTGCTAAGGTCGCCAAGGTCGTATAATCTCTCTGTTGGAAACTCCAATTAATGTTTTGGAGAGACTGTCTCGGTGTTCACTAATGAAATGCTGAATAAGTTTGCTGCTTGTTTCCTATACAGCAAGGAAATCGCTCGAGCTCTTCTGCATGTGGCAGTGCTGATGTTTTGGAGGCCTTGGGCATAGTAATTGACTTGGATCCAGAGGTAAGGTTCGTGGTAACAAGTGGTTAGTGGTTGAAGCTGGAGACGTCAGCTTCTGGCAATCTTCTGGCGGTGGGACTTGTATTTAAATGCCATGAAAACAAAAAAAATTATTTAATGGGAGCAGTTTCTACTTTGCAATTAGTAGATCCTGGACTTATTTGCCCTTTAAATCTTTGATAGTACAACTCGCTGCTACTTATATTTCGTATCTGCTTACTTCATTACAGTTCTGATACTTAGAGGTTTGCTGGTTTAAGTTGTTTATTAATTGGATTGGATATTGAGAGTACATCAATCAAATTTTAATTTAATTAGATAAAATTTTATTTCTTCGTTGACTTTTAGGAGAATTAAGTACCACTGGCTTGAAATGAGAGCTGGTTTCTGCCAGCTAAATTGTTTTAGGTTGGTGTTTTTAACAAGGTCAACTGATGCAACTTTTTCCACTGTTCTTTTATGATTTAATTGGTTAAAGACACAACAAAAATACTTGTGAAAGTTTCGCTAATATGCAGAGTTTGAAGAGATCCAATAGTATGTAATCTTATCCCTAACGAATAGAGAGGTTATTTCCGATAGACTTACATGAAATTTTTTTATATATAAATATTTATTTATGTGATATATATATCTGTGTGTGTGTGCAGAATTTAAACTAGGTATTAATGATGATGATGATATATATGTGTGTGTGTGTGTGTGTATGTGCAAATACATAATAAAATAATAATTTATTTGGTTAAAGACATTGTAGAATATTTTACCATGTGATCTGTTGGACCATTCATCCGTTCATGTATTCCAATTCAGGGCTTGTTCATATGTTGGACCTCATTCTTTTCCTTGTTCCAGAGAAGGCAAAATTTGTACATTCAACATATTACATTTTCACTTAATTTAGGGGGTATCAAGGTGTGTGAATGAAGCAGGAATTGGTTTCATGATGTCACCAAAGTTCCATCCAGCAATGAAAGCTGTTAGCCCTGTGAGGAAAAAACTAAAAGTCAAAACTGTATTCAATATATTGGGCCCCATGTTGAACCCTGCTCGGGTACCCTATGCTGTTGTTGGCGTTTTTAAGGAAGACTTGGTAAGTTCCTGTACATTGATTTCTAATGATTGGTAGAGATGTTATCTGTTCAGTGATACAAAATATTTGTTGTTACTATTATGAAAAGAATTTTTATTGTTCAAAAGCTTAGCTAGTTGCATGCTGCAAATTGTAAGTTTTTGACATGTCATAATGTAAGACAAATAGAAGAATTATTAACGAGTAGCTAAAACTCACAAAATAGAAACATGACTGATATTAGGCTAGTATTTTAGGGTTTGATGTGCTGGAAGTTAGGATTTTGGTTGCTGAAATTTACTGAACATAAAGAATGGAAGGTAAGAAACTAGGAATCACTCTTAGAAGAAATTATCTCACCTTGTAATAAAAAACTCAAATTTGTAAAACATTTTCAGATTACTTGTTATTGATGAAGAGTTGAATACACACATATATCTATAGTTCTTAAAACCCTTATTCTAGTAGGAAAAGGTTCCTAAGAAATTTAAATCGTATTCTAATGAAAATTCTACAAGTCCTAAATAACTAGAATCATATATGTAAAATAGAGTAACATATTTAACTTATTACTACTTCCTATCTAATAAGGAATCTTAACTTAATCTAAATTTCAGTTCTTATCTTTTGTTGTCAACTAAATTCTCAATCCTCATCCTACCAAACTAAGACTTGTGGTTGACTAATTTTTTCTATTTTATTTCTTCTACATAATTTAAGCTCTTCTGCATCAATTCTCCCCGGCTTGTTTGAAGTCGTCATCGACGTAGAATGTAACAAATACTGATCATATAATTCTGGATTTAACTTTTGAACTTCTGATTTTAGATTTCAAGTATACACTTGACAAGAAATTGTCGATATCCACCATCGCTTGTGGCTACAATTTGTTCATTAAGAACATTGTTTATTTCCTCTTTAAGATGGGGAGTGGTTGGAATTCTTACAACTACAGTAGGGGATTACTCATCTTTTCCATGATAAATAATTAAGTCCCTAACATTACAGATAGGACTTATTCCCATATCATTTAGTAATTCCAAACATAAGTATTAATACTTATTTTCTTGATAATCTTATAAGGTCCAGCATTTTGTGAATGAAATTTCTTATATTTCTCTTTTTGAAAACGCTCTAGACGAATCCTAAGCATTACCATATCCCCTCAATTAAATTCAACCAATCGACGATGTTGATCAACATTTTGTTATAAGAGAAAGATGCCCTTCATGTATTGTGCAAGACGTTCAACTTCAACACTAACTCGTGTTGTTTGTGGTAAAGGAACTAAATCAATGGCCTTCTTTGGTTGAACTCCTGAAACTATCTCAAAAGAGCTCTTACCAGTAGACCTACTTATAAAACTATTGTATGCAAATTCTGTCATAGGGAGAATTAAGTCCCAATTTTCACATTATCTCCAACCAAACATCTTAACAAGTCCTCCAAGTTTCTATCACCATCTCTATTTGTCCATCGGTTTGGGGATGGAAACAACTTGAAAATTGAAGCTTAGTGTTCAATGTTTTTATAGAGTTATCTAAAAATAACTCATAAACTTTACCTCACGATCAAAGATGATGGTTAAAGTTAATCCATATAGACGTACAACCTCTTTGAAGAATAGTTTAGTAGTGTGGACAATATCATAAGTCTTGGCCAATATATTTGCAAATGGTTTCATAACTAAACCATATGGCTTCTCTACAACATAGGCATCAAAATCATACGTATTGTTGCTTCTTGTAGTCAGATTCACTAACTTGCCATCATGATTGAATTTTGACTTTGCAAGTGCATTCACAACTTCTTTATTCCTATTTGTACTAATTGCACATCTTCATTCAAGTATACTTCCCCTTAATCAGCCACAACATCACAATCTTCATCAACAACATTAAGGATATCATCAAGTTTTGAACCAACAAGCTCGGGAAGCCTAAGTAGTTGCTGGTTAATCTTTTCAGCTCCATGTTCCTGTTATTTTAGCTTGTTGTCCTATACTTTCAACTTGTTGCACTGCTGTTTTAGCTTGCTGTTTAAGTGTTTGAGCTTGTTGTTCAATTGTTTCAACTTTAGGGTTTGGCAAAGAATCCACTTTGTTATGTTTTTCTTCATCTTTAACGATTTGATCATCTCTCCATGTCATGATCATCTTCCATTGTCAAACTCTTTATATCATCAAGTATTGAGCATCTTCTAAATGTAGGCTCGAAGATTTGAATTGATCTACTAAATTTGAGGAATCAAAATCATTTCATAATTTTTCAGCAATGATTTTCCCATATGTTGTGTGTTGTTGACCAGTATCAGTCCCTTCTTCTTGCTTATTACCACGTTCTCCATGTTCTACATCAAGTATAGGTTGTTGGTTGGTATAATTTTTTGTTGTAGGGGTTTTGACTTTTAGGGAATGTATGTCAAAGGTGTCTAGCCTTTCCAAACTTTGTCGAACATGTTTTCTTATGGGCTTTGTTACATGTAAGTTGGTTCTTGGTACACCTTGTGAATGAGGATCATCAAAGCCCAACCTTTTAGCAATATTCAGCAGTATTTCATCTTGCTCTAAGTTGCTAAATCTTCTTCTATACACCCTTCCACAACAAGTTGCCATTGTGAACCAAAGTTTTGATACCAATTGATGCAGGACAAATAGAAGAATTATTAACTAATAGCTAAAACTTACAAAATTAGAAATATGGCTGATATTAGGCTAGTATTTTAGGGTTTAATATGCTGGAAGTTAGGATTTTGGTTGCTGAAATTTTGTGGTGAATACAAAAAACGAAGGTAAGAAACTAGGAATCACTCCTAGGGTCTAAGAATCACTCTTAGAAGAAAGCATCACACCTTCTAGTTCAAAACTCAAGTTTGTAGAAAAATTTTAAATTGTTTGTTATTGATGAAGAGCTGAATACATACATATATATATATATAGTTTTTAGAACCCTTATTCTAGTAGGAAAGGATTCCTAACAAATTTGAACCTTATTCTAATAAAAATATTTTAAATTATTCTAATAAAAATATCTTAAACAATTGAGATAATATATGTAAAATAGACTAACATATTTAACTTACTACTACTTATCTAATAAGGAATCCTAACTTGATCTAATTTAGCCTTTATCTTTTGTTGTCAACTCAATTTTCAATCCTCTTCCCACCAAATTAAGGCTTGTGGTTGACTAATTTTTCCTCTTTTATTTCTTTAAGCTCTTTTGCATCATGCCAATAACTCATAACTATTGTTGACTCGATGTGGTTGAGGCAACACCGGTTCTTCACATCTTTATCTTGATTATCCTCAGTTATGTTTGGGGATAATATGGAATACTATGTGTAATTAATGCCTCATACAACAGAAAGGTCTTGATAAGAAGGTCTATGTGACCATTTAGAGGTCAGATGGTTTATAGTATTCAAAGATCTTCTGAAGAAGATAATGTCATAGTTTTAAGTGATTGGCATGAGACTGCAAGCATCTTGTGATTGCCAACAACTGAATTGCCTTAAAAATTTATTCTGTTAACTTGCATTTAGACATTGCATTCAGACATTTATACGGTGTGCAGTTTGGTGCTGTGCTTCGGAGTAAAGTTTGAGTTGATAATGGAGTTTTCCCAATCAATAGGCCACTGAAATGAGTCTCCCTTAATGTTCCTGTATAGGTATACAAAATGGCCAAAGCTCTACAACGTTTTGGTATGAGGAGAGCATTAGTTGTCCACTCAGAAGGCTTAGACGAAATGAGTCCCCTTGGTTAGATTCCTCCTATTTTGCGAAGCCAAATTAATTTTGAGCTTTATTTTGCTATTATGGTAATGTTCATTGTTGTTGCTCTTAAATTTCACAAACATCTGATCACAGGTCCTGGGATGGTCCTCAATGTCACTCCTGATAAAATTGAAAAACTCTCCTTTGATCCATGTAAGATCATCTCTTTTCTTATAAGAGTAAGAATTGCTTGTATGTCCATTGTTTCTAACTAATATTGTTTAAGCTTCTAAGTTAAAAAATGATACCATTAGTTAATATAGATTCTGTCTGATAAATTATGTTGCTAATGTGTTCCTTCCCAGTGGAATTCGGCATTCCTCGTTGCAGTTTGGATGACTTGCGAGGTGGCGACGCTGCACATAACGCAGACATATTAAGACGCATAATAGCAGGGGAGGGAGGACCAATTGCTAATGCATTGGTGAGTCCTCCAATTCTTTTATGTTCTTGAAGTTGTGCACAGATGCATTTACCGACATATTCGTCCGTTAATGTTGCTCTTGTGAATCAATGTTAGTTTTCAAGCTTCCAAAAAATGCTCTGACATAAAAGATAATCTATCAGATCCTTAACGCAGCAGCAGCTCTCTGGGTAAGTGGTCATGCTAACACCCTGGCAGAGGGTGTAGCGGTAGCTCGAGAAACTCAAATATCAGGAAAGGCTCTGAAAACACTTGATTCGTGGATTGAGGTTGCAAACGTAAGTGAAACTTTGAGTCGCTGTCTTCTTATTCTTAGACATTTTGGATAAGCTTATAATCAATCTGATGGAACTATTGCAGAGGATTAAAGAAGAGATGGTTGTGAAGGCGCGTGGAATAGCAATTGGTTAACAAAAAAAGAGTATGTAGACGGTACACATTGTGATTAATTGAGTTTGTTTATAATGTAAATCGTGGTACCGTAAAGTTGAAGCAAGCAAGCTATGTGATGAACAACTGTACCCACTTATGAAAGCTACCATGAACGTTGCAGAAACTTCTTATTCTACTTCTTCACCTAAGATATCAAGTAAATAACATAAAAGAGTAAGCTGCAGGATCGGGGGTACAACGAAAGTTACAAGTCATTTACATGTCAACCAACATAATTGATCACGTAAAAGCTACTCAGAGAGCTCTTCAAGCAATATGACCATTGCGATAATTGTTGGACAAATTGACATAACAACAGTCAATTGAGAATTGTCAACTGCTAATTATTATTGAACAAGTCCATTTTAAAGTGAAAATACGCTGGTTAGCAATTTGTACGGAGGTCACTTTCTGCCAGATTGATTGGAATGTGTAAGAGACTTAGCCTTCGTTTGGTTGGGTTATGTCAGTAGATTTTTTTTTTCTGTCGATCTTTTTTTAGAAAATTTTTTTTAAGAAGCTAATTGATTGTTTAGTTGTCATTTAAAAAAGAGATTTTTTTAAAAGAGTTTCATAAAATAGACTGTTTGGCAATATAAAAATAAAAATATTTTTAATTTTAACTATATTATATGTTATAATAAAAATTATTTACGCATATAAATATTATTTAAAGTATATTAAACAATATACAAGAGAATAGAGAAGATGTGTTTGCAAGAAAAACGTGAAGATGTATTTGTGGATATTGTAGAAATTATGTATAAAACATAAGCGCAAAATGGACTAAAAAATAGGCTCATTAATTGATTCGAAAAATCTACTCGAAAAAGTCATTTTAGAGGCTTTTTTTAAAAGCTCCAAATTTGAGCTTATTAAAAGCTGTATTTTGGTTGCCAAAAAAATCATATCTATTAAAGAAATGCTTTTTTATTTTACATCTAAACACCTATTTTTCTTTAAAAAGGCTTTTGTAGTAAAAAAAAAAAGTACTTATTAATCTCCTAAAAGTCCATCTAAACAGGCACTTAGCACATCTCTCTCATCAGAAGTAGTCAACATCCAGAGTAAAGACTACAGAGAACTATCCTTTTCTCATATTATATCAGCTACCTCCTTTCCTTTTTATTGTTTCGTTCAACAATTCTTTTCATATATTGGTCTGACTATCAAAGGAGCTTATCAACTCCAATTCCTACTTATCTTTATGAAACCTGCCTAAAAAAGCTCACTTAAAAATAGGATGAATCTTTAACTTTTTCAACTACTTGAGATGGTAAGCAACGTTACCAACTTTTTTGATGATCTCTTTGTGTACTGTCTTCTTACTTGTCTTCTTCCATATTTGTGGTGTGAGTTTCATTAACACTTTAACATTTCCTATTTATCTCTAGCAAAATTTATCTCTCATCTGTTGCTAGCATATCACCAACTTAAAAGGACTCTTTTGTGTGGAGGAAGATAGTTGCAACTTGTAAGCACACTCTGCACAATCGAACAGTTTTAACCAATTTTGTTGGCTAGCACTCACATAGTGACTTATATAATCATCCATCAAAGTATTGATCTTTTTAGTTTATCCTTCCATTTAGGGATGATTCACAGTTGAGAACTTTAGCTTAAGTCTCATTATATTGAACAATAAAGTTCAGAACTTTTTAATAAACCGAGAATCTCAATCACTCATAATATTTAATGGAACACCAAAGTTTTTTACTATATTTCGATAGAACAACTCAGCAGATGTTTCTATTGAACAAGTTGTTGGAGCAACTGCAAGCACAACATATTTGATCAAGTGATTCACTATAACTAGCACTAAGGCCTCGTCATTAGCCTTTAGAAATCCTACATGAAAGTCTAAAGACATTGATATCTATGGCTACTCTGGAATAGGTAGAGGTTCTAACAATCTAGCCTACTTTTTTCTTTTTGTTTTGTCTTTTGGCACATCAAATATGTTTAACAATAGGTTTTGATGTCTTGCTCTATGCGAGGCTATACATATGAATGTAAAAACAATACTATCAACCATTTCCTTCCTAATTGTTTTACCCATTGTGTATCATATGATTTTTGCCTAAGTTCCCTACAAAGTCCACCTAATCTAGGACCAAACAGTCTATCACCCTTATCAACAAGTAGCCCATCATCAAGCCAGTATTATTTAGTAATGTAATCACCAAATGAAAATAATTAGTGTTAAGCTTACCACTTTTGTCAAATTATGTCCATTAAGTCTGCTTCGATTCTTAACAAGTTGTAGTAGGCAGTCATCTCTTCCTTCCTACTAAGGACATTCGCTACTTGGTTATACTCTCCTAGTTTGTAATCTCAAGTGAAATCATATTCAGTTAATAACTCATATCATCTTACTTGCTTAGCTGATAGTTTCTTTTGTACCTTAAACAAGGCATTCTCCACATTATTTATTCGAACTACAAACTTTGGTCCTAGGAAGTAAACGTGTCACACCTGTAAATAATATACCATTATAATGTTGGAGAAAAAAGAATAAAAATGAAGGCAAGGAGTTTCATAGTTTAACTCATGTAATGTTCCATTGTAAAATAAAAGCAAAGTTTTGCCTACTTAAATAGGCTTACAAACAAACTAATCTCAGTAAAAAAATAAGCAACTAACTAAGAAAGTGGGTAAACATCATCCCACATAATCCTCCACTAACAACTTGAGAATACCAACAAAATATTACATGCTAATTTGACCACTTGCTCCACTAACATCCTAATGCTAAAAAATAGGAATTAAGAAAATAAATTAATTTAATTATTTTTAAGTACTTGCTAACACTCCCCTTTACTTCAAAATTTCATGGATGAAACACTTTTCTCATTATATAATGCACTTCTCATCATTGTCTTCAAATTTGTTGATGCACATTATCATCAACTTACAAACATCAGAACACATCTCTCCATAATGCACTTCTGACCAACAACTCTAAAAAAGAGTTTCATCTTGTGCCACTTTTGCCATGTTTATTTCTTCTTTATTTTGAAATCTACAGTATTTGTGTAAATGCCCAAACTTCTTGCACTTGAAGTACTGCGGTTTTCCTTTGTGCCAATAATCATACTCTTCATGGCTAGGCTTTTTACAATTTGTACATTGAAGAATTTTACTTTTACCCTTTGAAGAGGAATTCTTGACCATGTATGCTCCTTCGACTTTATTACCATTTTCTCCATCCCTCATTATTCTTCTCTGGTTCACAACTTGAAGAGCGTTTAGTAACTCTCCAAAGGTTATATTTGATAGATCTTTAGTAACTTCAAGTGATGAAATTTTTAACTCATATCTTTCGGGAAGTGTCACAAGAAGCTTGTCTACAACCCTTTGAGTAGGAAATTCTTCACCAACTAACTTCATTTGATTGACAATGGACATAAGTTTGCTCCCATATTCCTTGGCACCTTCAGAATTCTTTATTTTTGACATCTTAAATTCTCTTTTGAGATTTGAAATTTGCATCATCTTAATTTGAGTTTTGCCCTCATATTCTTCTTTTAGTTTCTCCCATGCTTCGTTAGGAGATTCACAAGCTATTATATTTGTGAAAATTCCTTTCGTCACGGTCGAATGGAGGCAAAATAGAGCTTTTGATTCCTTTGCCCTTTCTTCATCATTCTTCTTGATTTAGTTTAGGGTTGGATTTTACGGAAGAGATGTAGGTTCAAACTCACTTTCAATAACCTATCATAAATTAACAACTTGCAAATGGGACTTCATTGTGATAATTTTCTCCATTGAAAATAGGAATGGGAATAAAGAAATTGTTTGATGCCATTGCTAGGGTTGAATACTCATAGTGTTTTTAAAAAAATTTGCTATTCAATCCTCACAAGCGTAAGAATGAGTAGAGCTTTGATAACATGTTGGAGAAAAAAGAATAAAAAAGGAGAAGGAAGGTAAGGAGTTTCGTAGTTTAACTCATATTATGTTCCATTGCAAAATGAAAGCAAGGCTGTGCCTACTTAAATAGGCTTACAGACAAACTAAACTCAACAAAAAAATAAGTGACCATATAAGAAAGTGGGTAAACATCATCCCACGTAATCCTCCACTAACAGCTAGAGAATACCAACAAAATATCACATGCTAATTTGACCACTTACTCCACTAACATCCTAATACTAGAAAATAGGAACTAAGAAAATAAATTAATTTAATTATTTTGAAGCACATGCTAAAATATAATCGTCCCTTTCTCGTAAACAAAGTATCTTTGTTCGTTATTGAAAAACCAAAGGGGTTAATTGTTTCGCAAACTTTCCGCAAACTTCTTTAGCACCAACAAAAAAAAGCAAAATTGAAATAATAAAAAACACCAGAAATTTGGTAACTCAGTTCGACACACCTTGTCTACATCTGCGGGGCCCTCACCCAGCTTAATAACTTTCACTGAAGTACAATAGATTTACCCAAGACTTTACTGAGCCGACACTGCTCAACCCTTGATACTATCTCTCAACCTCACTTCTTGTGAAAGGATTTCACACCCAATAGTACGACTGTCTCGTATTAACCTCAACAGAGGATTTTTCTCAACACTCTTTTGTAACAAGAACAGTAACTAAATCACTAAAGTGATTAACGAACAACTCAACACTCAAGAAAATAATAAATATAAATAGCTCAAGTATTTAAACAACTGAAAATTAAATAACAAAATACTTGAGACTTGACATACGCAGCAGCGATGTTTATATTCAAAGATCCACATAAGCGAATTCACCAAACTTACGCACACACTGACTACAATCCACTCATCAATATGTTTCAGCTCATCAAAAGAACAATATGTGCAACATCAAAAGAACAATATGCGTAGCCTGCCAACTTATCTTCAAGACCCACGTGATCTTCACCTCAACCACATAATCCACGCAGGCTCCTTTTTCTATATGCTCAAGGTGAGACACAATATTCAACTCATACAAAAACCAAAATGCGCAACTAGCTTCTTTTTCTATTTTTCACACGTGACCAACGCTGCTTGAATAATACACCCACTACTGTAGTAACGCCCACACATACAAAGGGTTTCTTGCTATGACGTGCTTTAATAGAGTTCTATTAAAACACCAAATGTAGAGATCTTTTAAAATACCAACTGTAGAGATCTTTTAAAACACCAATCGTGGAGATTCACGCCATCTGCTTACATACGTATGTGACAACAGCTGACCAAGTCAAAGCGATTGCAATATCCCAATTCCAAAACTCAACATCCAGTTAACACACTTCTTCATGAATCCATATAATAATTTCAATTTTCTTACATGTCCAATTTAAAATGTCAAAACTAAGCAAGGAATATATAAAATATATTCTAACAGTTATCATTTAATTTACTACCCATAACTTTATATAAGGTATTAGTGTGAACATCAAAAGATAATTCACAGTTCAACAATCTTAAAACACATTCTGACGCGATAGCCTACTTCAACTTCTCAAAGATAACTGCACAATGATCAAACCAACACTATTTCTTCTCATTTTTAGCAAATTAGTGAGATGTGCAATTTTACGAGAATAAATTTAAATGAACTACTAATAGTAATTCACAAGTGCAAGGAATAACCACAATTCTAGCATATTTGTAGGGGTTAACCACTCCACAATGGCCTACATGTAAAATAATGAAGACAGATTGGGTGAATAGGATTGTATTGATCATCCGAAATACATATGGTATTTATGCAGTTTTACAACAGTTATCTACTCCTTAAACTAAGGTTGATACAATGCTATCTATATGTGAAAAGAATAATCTAAACAAACTAAATATGGCAAATATAATTACATACAACGGTATAAATATCTTTCCTAATACTCCCCCTCAAGTTGGTGAGTGTGGATTGAACACTCCCAACTTGCCTCGCAGAAATTCAAACGGTTCTCTTCCCAGAGGCTTGGTAAAAATGTCTGCCAGTTGTACCCTTGTTAGAACATAAGCCGGCCGTATTACCCCATCTAGTAATTTCTCTCGAACGATGTGGCAATCTATCTCAATATGTTTCGTTCGCTCGTGAAAGACCAAATTTGCTGCTATGTGTAAAGCTACCTGGTTATCACAATATAGAGGTGAAGGATCTGCTTGCGGCACCCATAAATCCTGAAGAATGTATCTTAACCAAGTTAATTCCAAGCATGTATTTGCCATGGCTCGGTATTCTGCTTCAATCGATGATCTGGATACGTTGGTCTATTTTTTTTAATTTCTAGGATATGAGTGAAGACCCAAGAAAAATGCAATACCCTGACACTGATCGACGGTTTATCCGACAGCCCCCCCAATCAGAGACACAAAAGGCTTTCAACTTCAAATCAATTTTGGACGGTAAAAGCAGTCCCTATCCAGGAGTTCCTTTGACGTATTTGAGAACTCAGACTGCCGCATTCCAATGAGATTTGCATGGCTCGTGCATAAATTGACTTAATACACGAACTGAATATACTATATCTGGTCTAGTGACAGTGAGGTAGATCAATCTACCAACTAATCTTCGATACTTGGTTGCGTCATGTAGTTTATCCCCATTAGTAAGAGACATTTTCAAATTCTGCTCCATCGGAAACTTTTCCGGCTTTGCACCTGTGAGCCCTGAGTTTTGTAAAATATCCAGGGCATATTTTCTTTGGGATATGAAGATGGCTTTACTGGAGCGAGAAAACTCAATTCCCAAAAAATATTTCAAGTCACCCAAATCTTTGATATGGAAATGCTTGAGCAGATATTGTTTAAGCTGCTTGATTTCTTGCATGTCATTCCCAGTCAATAATATGTCATCGACGTAAATGAGGATAACAGTGATAGAAATTCCTTGAACCTTAGTGAAAAGAGAGTAGTCTGCCTGTGATTGCACATAGCCAGCTTTTTGAAGAACATTTGACAAGGTGGAAAACCAATTACGGGATGTTTGTTTTAAGTCGTAGAGTGACTTATGGAGCCGACACACAGTGTTCTCCCCCTGTCAGTGAAGCCCAGGAGGTGGAGTCATGTAAACGACCTCATCTAAGTCGCCATGGAGGAAGGCATTTGGACATCAAGCTGATAAGTGGACCAGTTCCTTGCTACGACTATGGTAAGAAGACAACTCAAAGTTGTAAGCTTAGCTGTCGGGTAAAATGTCTCCTTGTAATATATGCCTTCCACTTGTGTATAGCCTTTGGCGAGCAAATGAGCTTTGTAGTGCTCGATGGTGCCATCTGAGTTATTTTTAATTTTGTAAACCCAACAGCAACCAATGGGCTTGTGACCGGGAGGAAGGGGAACAAGTGTCCAAGTTCGGTTCCTTTCCAATGCCTCTAGTTCAGCCATCATGGCTTGCTGCCACTGTGGATGACAAACGGCCTGATCATATGTGTGTGGTTCTGTTTGAGATGTTATACTGGCTAAGAAGTGACGATGAGAAGGAGAAAAACGAGAAAAAGACATATAAGAAGAAATAGGATACCTTGTACCAATGCAAAGAACGTGACCACCAGTTGGAGTATTTGCTCGAGATGACAATATGTAAGACTCATGCCATGTAAGGGGATGCCTGTCACGAGTGGAGTGTCGGAGAGGAGCAGGAGGCAAGACGTGAGGAGCTGGAGACGATGGTGGTTGGTCTAAGAAAGGTGTGGTGTGAGGTGTATCAGAGGGTGTGTGAGGTGGTGAGGTATCATGAGATGGTGAACGATCATGAGGAGGAAGGGTATCAGGAGGAGGAGGAGGATGTGTAGGAGGAGGAGGTAGGTATGGAACATCACTGGCAAGGTTTGGTAGAAAGGAAGGGGGTGATGTTGAAGAAGAAGGTGATTTCATAGAGACGAAAGGAAAAATATCTTCGTGAAAAACTACATCTCGGTTGACAAAGAAATGTTGGGAGTCTAAATCATATAATTTGTAAGCATTTTGTCCATGAGGGTAACCAACAAAAATACATCTTGTAGCTTGAGGTGCGAATTTTTGTTTGAATTGGACAATTGTGGCGTAACATTGGTAGCCAAATACATGAAAATGATGAAGAGAAGGAGGCTTGAGATATAATGTTTCAAATGGTGACTTATTGGACAATAAGGGAGAAGGAAGCCGATTAATTGTAACATCCCATTACCCATGTTAGGGCTAGAATTGTGAATTTTGATAATTTGATGAGAAATTAGGAAAATGCACATCATGCATAATTA
>JAOTAX010000007.1:23502871-23523527 GCA_025629825.1 Erythroxylum guanchezii
TTAATCAATACAAATATCTCCAATTTCTATCAATTTCCAGTTAGCTCTCCTTGTTGTTATTTACAGTTCACAACAATTTCCATTCACTTTGCCTTTTCTTTTATTATTATGTATTTGTTTCCTTTTAAATTTGGTTTTCCATTTCCACTCTCTTGTTTTGTCCTTGTACTTAGACTAATTAAAGGTTCATGTTATCTCTTTATCTATATTTTGATGTGAATCTACAAATTGATTAGCCACTATAATTGCACTTGGAAGATCATGATACCATGTCGATGCAATTCTACTAAAAAAATTTAGAGTTTATCATCTTCCAACATTTTTCAAGTATTTAACATCAATAAAGTAAACGCCTTTATGTAATCACGAACAATCCACTTTTATCTTAACTTTGGTAATAAACTTGAGCAACCTACTATAATCAACAAACCAATATCATTCAGGTATTAATTAGCTTCCTTCCAGCATTCAAATCATCGTTAATCTAGGCCCTCTACTATATTTTGGAGTCATCAGGATGATCAAAATACTGTTGCATTTCCTTAAGGAAGTTTTATAACCCTTTAGCATTACGAATACCTCAAAATGCTTCAAACTTAGGACTAGTTTGTGTCACCCCCTAGAGTAGCATTATTTCTCAACAAGGCCAATACATCTTCCAATAGACTAACATGTCTATTTGCCTCACCCAAAATGTCATCTAACCGCCTTTGGAACATTGTGATAGAGTCCTTTATTTGATCTAGACATATAGCAACTTGTATTATATTATCTTCAGTAATAAGACCCAAGTCATACTTCAAGGGAACAAGTCTTTCCTGAATAGCTTCCATGTTCTTCCCACCATTCGTTTTACACTATAAATGGCTTCTAACCTTGCTTTGATATTTGTTATGCACCAAGGTTTAATGTAATTGTAAAAGATTCGAAATATGTTCAGTGAATGGGATAATCTTCCCTCTGCATTACTGCCTTTATTTATAACAGAATTACATCAGTATATACAACCAGGACTCTTGTATACAAAACAAAAACATTACAATTAAAACAAACCCAAAACAGAGAAGGAATCTTGTATACAAAATAGATATATGTTACAATTTGTATGACAGATGTAAAACAGATAAATAAGAAGTAATATTAGGAACTGAAAGATTTTTCATTGGACATCACATAATTAACTACAAGATCACCACGCTCTACTTTTTCCCGAACAAAATGATAGTCAATTTGAAAATGCTTGGATAGTTTGAGGAACACCGAGTTCATAGTCATAAATCAAGTACTTAGATTATCACAATACGATATGGGCGAATGACCTAATGGTATATGAAGTTCACGTAATAGCTGTTGTATCCAATCTGAGGCTAGGGCTCGATATTCAGCCTCAGTGCTTGAATAAGCTACAACCCATTACTTTTTTGATGACCAATTGATCAAGTTGCTACCATAATAACCACAATAACCCTCTATTGAACGAATAGTATCAAGGTCCCCAGCCTAATCTGCGTCAGAAAAAGCCACAAGACATGGGTTATTAGTAGGATGAAATAATAACCCATAATGCAACGTTCCTTTTAGGTAGCGAAGATTACGCTTGATAGGCTGCCAGTGATTGATGGTAGGCTTACTCAAAAATTAGCATGTTTTATTAACAACATATGAAATATCAGCACAAGATATCGTTGCATATTGAAAAGCGCCGATGACACTTCTGTATAGACTAGGATCAGTCATTACGACTATGTCATGGACATACATTAGAAGGTACATAAGCGGAGAAATGTGAGAATGAACAAATAAAGACAAATCAGAGTAACAGCTTCGAAAACTATAATGGAAAAGAAAGTCCTTCAATTTAATGAACCATGCCTTTGGTGCTTGTTTAAGATCGTATAAAGCCTTTTTTAGACTACAAGCATGATCAGGAAATTGGGAGTTCACAAAACCTTGTTGTTGTTCAATAAAAACAGTCTCCGAAAACTCGCCATTAAGGAAAGCCTTATTAACGTCTAGTTGTTTCAAAGACCAACCATATGTAAAAGCAATATTGTACTAGACGAATAGTAGTGGGTTTAACTACTGGACTGAAAGTTTCAAAATAATCAACACCGGCCTCTTGATCAAAACCCCAAACAACATAGTGTGCTTTGTACCGCTCGATTGAACCATCTGCAAGCCATTTGATCTTATAAACCCATTTTTCTCTGATGATACTAACATTAGACGGGTGTGGCATTAAGTCCCGTGTGTCATTTTACAAAAGAGCATAATATTATGTTTCCATGGTAGCGCACCATTAAGAAAGTTTAAAAGCCTTGGTAAAGTACTATGGCTCTTATTCTATAGGGGTAGGAGGAGGAAAAGCGTACCTTGTAGCTGTGAGAGCTTTATAATCGGGGCATCTAAAAGGTTTTAAGGATTTAATATGGGCTTGGGTAGTCATGGAATGAGAGTTAGTGTTTGAGGATCGTAGGTGTTTAAGACGAGGTGGTAGTGCAGGGATTTGAGAAATGTTAACCAAATAGCTGGGAGATGACTCTATAAGGGAGGTAGAAGATGGAGAATAGCTGGGAGATGACTCTCTATGGGAGGTAGGAGATGGCGAACAACTAGGAGATGGAGTAGTTGAAATGGATATATTATTGGGTGGAGTAGTAGATGTGGACAAAGTGGGACACTAAGGGGTGAGAGGACGTGGAGACAGACTAAGAGTAGGGGCCTCTGATGCGACTTGCAATGGGCAGAGAGAGATAGAAACAATGGGACTAGACGAAGAGAAGGATTGCTACCCAATTAATTTGAGATATGGAAATTGCTTCTCATCAAAGACAACATGTTTAGCGATATATATGTGATTGCTAGAAGGATGAAAGCATTGATAAGCTTTGTGTTTGGAGCTATACCCAATAAAAATGCATAGCTGGGATCGATACTCAAGCTTGTTTTTATTATATGGGCGAAGGAATGAATAACATAAGCATCCAAATGTTTTCAGAAAATGATAATCAGGTGCCTTGTTGTATAACAACTGATAAGGAGATTTATTTTTGTAAAACAGGAGTGATCAACCTATTTAGCAAATACACCGTTGTAGAAAGAACATATTCCCAAAATGCAAGGGTAAAGAAGCTTGAGCTAGAAGAGCTAATCCTTTTTCAATAATATATCTCTAAGACGACGTTCGGGAGCATCATTTTGCTCTTGGGTATATGGGGCAGAAAGATGGTGCTCAATTCCCAAATCATTGAACAAAGATAAAAGATTATGATATTCCCCACCCTAATCAGTTTGTAGTTGTTTTATTTTGCAGCCAAATTGTGTTTCAACCATGACAAGAAAATGTTTAACTATATCATATGCCTAAGATTTGGTTTTCATAAAATAAATCCAAATAAAATTTGAGCAATCATCAAGAAATTGAATGAAATAACCATTGCCATTGTTGGAGGTAATAGCAACTGGTCCCCATAGATCGAAATAAACTAGTTGAAACAGAGATTCAGAACAAACATGGGAAGTAGACATATGAAGACGATGACTTTTTCCCATTTGACACGGACCACAAATAGACAAATCCTTATTTGAATCTAGAGGAAGATTAAAGCTAAAAACTATTTTATGGACTACTTTTGACCCGGGGTGTCCAAGATGATTGGGCCACATTTGGAACGAAGTTCGTTCACCAACTAGAGCATAACAATAGGCATTTTTGAAGAAGACAAGGAGGGTTCATTGTTCAACTTATATAAGCCACGATCAAGCATTCCCCGCAACACTACTCTTCCCTTCATGTCCTTGACAAAACAAACATTAGGAAAAAAAATTCCATGGAAACATTATTATCACGAGTAAACTGATATACACGTAAAAGATGTTTGGTGATTTTTAGGACATGTAAAATATTTGTAAGAAGTAAAGAATCACCATAGCCTTTAAGTAATGAGTGCCCAATATGTGAAATAGAAAGACCTATATAATTGCCAACTTCAATTTGATCATCACCATTAAAGTCTGAGTATACTGAGAGATTATTTAGATCTGTTGTAACGTGATTAGTGGCACTAGAGTCGATAAACCAGGAAGGATCTAATGGAGTTCTAGATAAGGCAATAAGAGCAGAGGACTTTGATGGCTTTTCAGAAGTGAATGCATGGTTGGAACGATTGTAGCACTTAAGAGCTGAATGTCCAGGCTTAGAGCATATTTGACAAACTAGTTTAGTTTTATTAAAGCCATTTTTCTAAGGTTCAGATTGATCACAGCCAGAAGAGTTCCCTTTAAAATTATTATGTTTGGTTTTATTATGATAAGAAAAATTCTTACCGTAATTAACCCCTGAAGGGTTTTCTGTGATGTGCCTTTTAGCACAACATTAGTTGACATGAGAACCCTCTGCGAGTGTTCTATTTTCTCCTCCTCTTGAAGCAACGTGCCCAGTAACTCATCCACACACACTGACTCAACATGAGTATTAATAGACTTATGGAAAGAAGAATAATTATCACCTAGCCCACAGAGAATGAAGTTTATGAGATCATCCTTAGACACAGGATTTAATGTTGGAGCAAGCATGTCTGCCATTGCTTTTTTCTGTTCAACATATTCAAGGATTGACATGGATCATTCTCCATTGTTTGAAGATGCCATCTAATCTACATACTATAGCTTGTGACTGTGATTGAAAAATCCTCTCAAGAGTCACCCAAGCATCTCGTGCAGTTGATGCCCGCATAATGTAACTAAGGATACACTCGGTGATGGTACTTTTCAGCCATAAAAGGACAAGCCTATTCATTTTCTTCCAAGAAAGAAATTTAGGATTTTGTCTAGGTTGTGGTGATTGACCTTCAACGACTTCAAGGATTTAGACTAGTGGAGCCATTGTGTCTCCTGTGACAAAGATAGCACATTATTACTCCATAGGAAATAGTTTTCTCTCTCTAGCTTGATAGATAAGGTGGGAAATGAGGTTATTCCTAGTTTGTGAGAGGCAATGAGGAGGATGTTTGTGTTTGGGTTGGCCATAGACGTTAGTTTCGAAAGCTCTGATACTATAAAAGAGTTGAAATATGTCGAGTGAACGGGATAATCTTCCCTCTGCATTACTGCCTTTATTTATAACAAAATTACGTCAATATATACAACCAGGACTCTTGTATACAAAACAGAAATCTATTACAATCAAAACAAACCCAAAACAAAGAAGGAATCTTGTATGCAAAATAGAAATATGTTATAATCTTTATGACAAACCCAAAACAGATGAATAAGAAGTAATATTAGGAACTGAAAGATTTGTTACGTGAAGATATCTTAACAAATTGCAACAAAGTCTCCAACTTTTTTCTTTTTTTGTCAAACATTTGGAAAGTGTGTTTTTATCAAACCTTGTTGTTGGACAAGAATCACAAGAAATTCACTTGTCAACAAGTTATAAGTAGTTCTCTTGTTGCCAAATCAATCTGATTGCTTGACTACACTACTACTCTATTCCTTAATTCAATTTAGGTTCGAGTCTTTTACTGTTTCGTGCCTCCAAATAAGTAAATATATCAAAGTTCGTTCGTTTTTTATTACTTCTCTTCTTCTACAAATCCAATCTTTTTCTTCTAAATGGCTTTACTCTTTGCAAATGATGCCCTTTATGCCTGCTTACTAGTCTTAAGATGTAAAAGCCCTCTGTTGGTTTTGTTCCCATATTGGAAATAAGTAAAGGAGGGGGCGGCTTAAAACCTATAAATAAACCCCCTTCCCCCTTCATTTATAATCATCCAAAAAAAAGAAAACAAAATATTAATTTCTAGTTTTCTCCTCCTTTGGTGAGTAAGAGAAATACTAGAGTAGTGAGTTTTTGTGAGTAATTTTTGGGGTGTATTAAGATAAGGGTTTGAGAGTGTGTGTAAATATTAGTGAGTTAAGTGTTGAGTATAAACACTTGTAAGTGTTGTTTTTCCTTCCTAATAAAAAGGGTGTACAGTAGCTCCGGAGACGTAGGCACAATTGGCCGAACTCCGTTATCAAATTTGTGTTGTTCTATTGACATTCTAGTAGTGTGGAAATAGTTCAATTTCCTAACAATTGGTATCAGAGCCTTGGAGAAGTGAGTATGCTCTGTAGTCGCCACAGCAGTGGATCTTCTACATCAGAAAACTTTCTTTGGGTGTGTTGAAGCTTAGAGTTAGTATGCTCTGCAGTTGCTACAGGAGTGGATCATCTGCATCAAAAAACTTGCTTCAGGTTGTGATAAATACACCGTGCACGTAATTTCTGTCTAGGAGGTTGAGTTTTAAGTGGAACCGTTTGTGACCCCTCCGCCTTTCCTGGGATTTTACGTGGAATGGTAAAACTGTCTTAGGAGTCCGTTTGGCGGTCTTTCCTAAGTATTACCGAATCGGTTCACTTCACTAGTTGTTTACCTCATAGGAAACTAGAAGCCAATGGGAGTGATGGCACCAGATGATATGCTCAACAAAATCGATAAGTTCGATGGCACAGGTTTTGAATACTGGAAGATGCATATAGAGGATTATTTGTATCAAAAGAACCAGTTTCTAACACTTTTTGGAAAGAAGCCAGAAAACGTGTCAGAGGAAGAATGGGTTATTCTTGATAGGCAGGCCTTTGGAGCAATTCGAATAACCTTATCCCGGAATATAGCCTTTAATGTATTAAAGACAAAAACTACCAAAGGCCTCATAGAGGAACTGACGAAGTATTATGAAAAACCGTCAGCAATAAACAAAGTACATTTGATGCGGCGTTTGTTCAACTTGAAGATGGCAGAAGGCACCTCTGTAGATCATCATATCAATGAACTCAACAAAGTCCTGAACCAGCTGAGTACAATAAATATTGATCTTGATAATGAAATATAGGCTTTAATACTTTTGTCATCCCTCCCAGAGAGTTGGAGTGCCACAGTCACATCAGTGAGTAACTTAATGGGAACTAACAAGTTGAAATTCAAGGATGTTAGTGGCCTGATTATTAATGAAGAGACTCGAAGAAAAGAAATAGGTGAAGCCTCATCCTCCTCCGCCCTTGCCGCAGAATCAAAAGGAAGAAGCAGAGGACGTGAAAAATCTAGAAAAAAAATCTAGAAACCGTGATAGATCAAAGGACAGGAGATCCAAGTCACGGAATCCCATTATTTCCAAAAACTCAAAAAATATCGAGTGTTGGAATTGTAGAAAGACTGGGCACTACAGAAATCAATGCAAAAATGGTTCGAAGAAGCAGGAGTCGAACAACCAAAAGGCAAATATAGCTTCCATCTTAGGTGAAGATGATGCCTTGATTTGTGCTTTAGAAAACAAGCCAGATGCATGGATACTGGACTCTGAAGCATCGTTCCATGCAACTTCAGAGAAAGGTCTTCTAGAGAAGTATTGCCTAGAAATCTTGGCAATGTGTATCTTGGCAATGATCAACCCTGCGAGATTGTTGGTAAAGGTGTAGTGAAGCTCAAACTGAATGGAACCATCTGGGAGCTGAAGGATGTCAAACATATCCCTGATTTGAGAAAGAATTTAATCTCAGTGGGACAATTGGCAAATGAAGGCTACACCATAACCTTCAGTAGTGATGAATGGAAGGTGTCAAAAGGAGCAATGATTGTAGCACAAGGAAAGAAGAATGGTACTCTCTACCTAACAACTGGAGCATGTTGTTCAATTGCAGTTGCACAAGGGAGTGAAGATTCAAACTTATGACACCAAAGACTTGGTCATATGAGTGAAAAAGGAATGAAGTTAATGCATTCATATGGAAAACTATCAAGTCTACAGTCAATAGAACTTGATACATGTGAAGACTGCATTCTTAGAAAACAGAAGAGAGTCAGCTTTCAAACAGGTGGTAGAACGCCAAAGAAGGAGAAACTTGAACTCATGCATTCTGATTTTTGGGAGCCAACAACTACCCCATCCATTGGTGGAAAGCACTACTTTGTGACATTCATTGATGATCACTCCCGTAAGGTGTGGGTTTACTTTCTGAGACACAAGTCAGAAGTATTTGATGCCTTTAAGACATGGAAGGCTATGGTTAAAAATGAGATAGGCCTTAAAATAAAGAAGTTCAGAACTGACAATGGTGGAGAATATGAGGACACTAGATTCAAAAAGTTCTGTTACGAGCATGGAATCAGAATGGAGAGAACCGTGCCAGGAACGCCACAGCATAATGGTGTAGCGGAGCGCATGAATTGAACCTTAACTGAAAAAGCTAGAAGTATGCAGATGCAATCAGGTTTACCAAAGCAATTTTGGGCAGAAGCAGTCAACACAGCAGCTTATCTCATCAACCGAGGTCCATCAGTTCCATTGGAGTACAAGATACCACAGGAGGTTTGGAGTGGAAAAGATGTGAAGCTTTCACACCTCAAGGTATTTGGTTGTACAACATATGTGCATATCAGTGATCAAGGCAGAAATAAACTTGATCCAAAATCCAAGAAATGCACATTTATTGGCTATGACGAGGATGAGTTCGGGTATCGCATTTGGGATTATGAAAACAAGAAGATCATTCGGAGTAGAGATGTGGTCTTTAATGAAAAGCTGATGTATAAAGACCGACATGCATTGGAGAAAGTTCCTCAGAGAGACCCTGTATTTGTTGATATCAGCAATATCCCAAATTCTCCAGTGAGGCAAACGAAAGTAAATCCTCAATCAAAGGAATCTGTTGAAGAAGAAGCCCAGCCTGAATCACCACAGACCACCTCTTATGTTCCTAAGTTAAGAAGGTCTTCTCGACCTCATGTGCCAAACAGGAGATACTCAGATTATCTATTGTTAACTGATGGAGGCAAGCCTGAGTCTTATAAAGAGGCATGCCAAACAGAAGATGCCAGCAAGTGGGAGCTTGCAATGAAAGATGAGATGAGATTTTTAATCTCCAATCAGACTTAGGAACTAACAAAGTTACCCAAAGGAAAGAAGGCTCTCCACAAAAAGTGGGTATATCGGGTCAAAGAGGAGTTTGATGGTTCCAAAAGATAGAAAGCACGGTTATTAGTCAAAGGGTTCCAGCAGAAGGAATGAATAGACTATACCGACATTTTCTCTCCTGTGGTGAAGCTAAATACCATCAGAACAGTGTTAAGTATTGTTGCAAGTCAAGATCTTCATCTTGAGCAGCTTGATGTGAAGACAACATTTCTTCATGGAGACTTGGATGAGGAGATATTTATGCACCAGCCAGAGGGTTTCCTGGAGAAAGAAAAAGAGCATCTAGTGTGTAAATTAAAGAAAAGCTTGTACGGTCTGAAACAAGCCCTAACGCAGTGGTACAGAAAGTTTGATAACTTTATGCAAAGGAAAGGATTCCAGAAGTGCAATGCCGACCATTGTTGTTATATCAAGAGATATCAGTCCAGTTACATCATTGTGCTACTTTATGTCGATAACATGTTAGTAGTGGGTCCCAATATGGATAATATCATAAACTTAAAGCAACAATTGTCAAAAGAATTTGACATGAAAGATCTGAGTCCAACTAAGAAGATTTTTGGGATGCAGATCACCAGAAATAGGCAGAGAGGGGAATTGCAATTATCTCAATTAGAATATATTAATCGTGTTTTGCAACGGTTTAACATGGCGAATGCTAAATCAGTCAACACACCCCTTGCCAGTCATTTTCGCCTATCCCAAAATCAGTCACCTTAGACAAATGAAGAGCGAGACTTGATGGCAAAGATTCCTTATGCCTCAGCTATTGGGAGCTTGATGTACGCTATGGTATATACAAGGCCACACATAGGCCATGCAGTAGAAGCAGTTAGCAGATTCATGGCAAATCCAGGAAAAGTCCACTAGGAAGCAGTAAAGTGGATTTTAAGATATTTTCGAGGCACTACCAAGAAATGTCTATATTTTGGCAAAGGAGAAATAAAAGTACAAAATTATATTGACTCAGATTATGCAGGTGAAGTTGATAGAAAAAGGAGCACCACCGGTTACATCTTCACTGTAGGTACAACAGCTGTGAGTTGGATATCGCAGATTCAGAAGATTGTTGCATTATCCACTACAGAAGCTGAGTACATAGCAATAACCGAAGCTAGCAAAGAGATGATTTGGCTTCAGAATTTGCTGTCAGAGTTGGGTTTCATGCAGGAGAAGAATGTGCTATATAGTGACAGTCAGAGTGCAATTCATCTAGCCAAGAATCCAGCATTCCACTCCAGAACCAAGCATATCGGTGTTCGTTATCATTTCATCAGGTCCTTGTTAAATTATGAAGTGTTAACACGTGAGAAGATTCTTGGAAGCAAGAACCCTGCAGACATGTTAACCAAGGTGGTTACAACCGAGAAACTAGAGTTGTGCGCAACTTCAGTTAGTCTGCAAGAGTGACAAAATCTAGACGAGCTACTGCATCAACCTAGTGTGAAGACAGATTGAAATTGATCTTCAAGTGGAAGATTGTTAGTTTTGTTCCCATATTGGAAATAAGTAAGGGAGGGGGTGGCTTAAAACCTATAAATAAACCCCCTCTCCCTTCATTTATAATCATCCAAAGAAAAAGAAAACAAAATATTAATTTCTAGTTTTCTCCTCCTTTGGTGAGTAAGAGAAATACTTGAGTAGTGAGTTTTTGTAAGTAATTTTTGAGGTGTATTGGGATAAGGGTTTGACAGTGTGTGTAAACACTAGTGAGTTGAGTGTTGAATGTAAACACTTGTAAGTGTTGTTCTTCCTCCCTAATAAAAAGAGGTGTACAGTAGCCCTGAAAACGTAGGCACAATTTGACTAAACTCCGTTATCAAATTTGTGTTATTCTATTGGCATTCTAGTAGTGTGGAAATAGTTCAATTTCCTAACACCCTCTATGCCTGATGACTCATCTTATGCACAACTAAAAGTTTTGACAGTCAAAATAAGGAATAATCGAATAACAATGTAATGCTAGTGACTACAATAATAAGCACGTGATAAAAGTTTGCATCTTTCATTGTCAATGAATTAGTTACCTAAAAGAATGAAGTTGCTGAGTGAAATTCCTCCAATAGATCATTTATTAACTCTAAGAACACATGGTATCATTGTCCCAGATATCTAAGTTTGGCTCAGGACTGGGAATCAGGTACATAGTTTAAATATATGAAGCTGTTTTGTCTGGTTTATACATCATGATCTGATTCAAAGTTCAGCAGAGTTGTTGACGGCGGCCCCTGCATCAGTAAGAAGAGGCAGAAGTTGCCCACCATGGTACTTACCCAGTACAGCTGCAAGATCAAGCAGGAGTGGAAATATTAAATCATAAACAAATTCGATTTCTAGGATAACAATGAAGAGGGAGATTAAGCATCTGGAGGACGAGTTATGTAGTTACTGTCACAGCCACCAATGTGTTTTCCTCCGATGAACACATTTGGTACGGTCCTCAGTCCAGTCCACTCAGCCAGAGCCAATTGGATGTCTCCTCCATCACCTACAAAGGAAAGTACAAGTAAAAACTTTAATAGAGCTGCAGATGTATAAACATTGACCTTTCCCGGCTAAATTTGATCGTGTGTAACAGATAAATGATTCAAAGAGGCTAAGAATCGTGTCACATGAAAAAAACAGATCATAATATGTCCCAACACTTATCCCTGCTATAGAGTTGTTTCCAATCTTAGAATAAAGACACTGTTTTTCAAGTATTTTAGAACGCTACTTCGTTCTGTTAACATCACCAATTTGCTATTAGGAAGACGAATTAGCGATGCACAGACGGTTACTGAAACTGAGAGAAGAAAAAAAAGCAATACAAAACTTGTTGCCTTTCCATTTTTAATCATCGACCATTGGATTATTCAACGAGGCTACATGTGGAACCAAATGCCGCCAGCACCATATACCATTTATCGACTAGTTAAAACGGCAAAGCAAGTTCATTTGAAAAGAAAAAGAAAAAGAACGCTAAAGGCTATCATCAGACAAGGGAAACCAAACAAAAGAAATCTGTTCAGAAATGTGGACCAAGAGATGTAATGATGTTGACAGCGGTACTAAGTAAACTAGAGTAAGTCACAAGGTTAAGTTTTTACTTTGCTCATCCAGTTCAATGACCTTGAAACTTGCTCCTATCTGTGTAAACAGCTGCTTGACCGTCTTACAATACC
The DNA here is from genome assembly GCA_025629825.1 of Erythroxylum guanchezii. Lineage (NCBI taxonomy): Eukaryota > Viridiplantae > Streptophyta > Magnoliopsida > Malpighiales > Erythroxylaceae > Erythroxylum > Erythroxylum guanchezii. Next base: position 23,514,993 of record JAOTAX010000007.1, read on the forward strand.
CACAGTAGGTTTTACTGCAAGAACAGCATAAATCACCAAAGCAATTACAAGCAAAGACAATAGCATCCTACCTTATCCAAGTTAAAAGAGAACCCAGAAGATAAAAGAACATATAGTAGGTTTTACTGCAAGAACAACATAAAACACCAAAGCAATTGCAAGCAAAGACAATAGCATCCTACCTTATCCAAGTTAAAAGAGAACCCAGAAAATAACAGAACATATGATAGATGGATTTGTAGTGTTATAAACCTGAAAACCACTACAGGGGCGGAAGTTGACAACTCCTTGGCCTTGTCAAGTGCCGTGTTTTTGTCAACTGCCGTGTTTTTATCAAGTTCCATGCTTTTCTTAGTCGAACTCAGAAAGGAACCCATTCCCGCTGCTCTCAGTTTAGTTATAAGTGGCCAAACAAACACAGAGAGAGTAGAGCCAAAGATCGCCGAGAACAGGTGTCCTCTGATGGGGTTTGGTGGCAAGAAGATGCTGTCCTTGGGTAGTTTCCTTGTGAACGGGTTACAGAAGTAATTCATAGTTTTTAACTTTTAATGCCTTGCCCTTGGCAAAGGCAACCAAGACGACGTGTCGTTGACTGTTATTTTTTGGTTAAAACGGGTACCACTGGTTTTATTCCGTCACAAAAACCGACCTGCCGTTTATGCTGCCCACCAGTACCAGTTTGGAGGAACCAAGGTTAACCGGTTTTAATATTTATATTAATTCTTCTATGTTATTTAAGTATTCTTATATTTTATTAAATAGGAATCATTTCCAGGGAATAAATTCTAACTATTGATTGAGCTGTTAATGGGAGTAGGTGGACAACCGATTCAGTTAACTATAAAATCTTAACTATTTCATTTTCAGTTTTTAATTGTTCAATTCGATTTATTTTAATGATTTTTAATGTTAAAAATTAACCAATTTATTAATTAATTAATCAATTTTTATAAATTAATAAATTCGTAAAATGAATCAATTAATTTTCATTTAACAATCTCTTTTTTAATTAAAATTTCAGATTATTCGATAAATAAAGATAATATTTTAAATTATTTAATTTTTAGTCAATTTTATTATAGTTTAATACTAGTTGAATTTTTTAAACTTTAAATATCTTATCTTATTGGTTTAATCAATTTTTAAAACATTATATTGAAATATTCCCGATGACTTTACAACAATTTTCATACGGAACATGATAAGATAATTTGGAGTGAAATCAAATTAAATATACATTAATTATAATTTATTTATTTAGAAAATATATTATTAGGAATGTTCAAAAAAAATTTAGTAAATTATAGATTCTAAAGAACCCTTAATCTTTTCGGTGTATCAAAGAAACAATAGAATTTACAACACAAATTGGTTAAAATGATGAAAAGAAAGGCTTCGTGTCCGTAAATATTGAGAGGGCATAATGGCTCATTATGATGCAAATATGGCTTCTAAATCTTTGTACAATTGGGATGGTTTTGGCTTGTAATCTGAGGAAGAATTGCAGGATGAACTTATACTCTTCTTGGTTGTCCGAAATACACTCCATTTACTACGGCTAGGCCAAGGATCATTTGGTGTTTCCCCTCCTTCTCTATTAAAGTTTGATTTTGCTAGTTCTATTAGTTATCTCATCAATGGTTTATCAGGTGAGCCTGAGCTCCTGCTTCCTGAATTTCTGTTTCTGTCAGCGGAGGAACTGGTCTCTGCTCTAGTTCCTCTGCCTTTTTGCTTCTTGGCAGTTTGTTCTCCAGGCATCTGCTAATGTTCTGTGAGACAAAGAGCAAAAGAAATCCAATTGATGCAGTTTTAAGCCTGTTAGAATTCTTAGCAGAGTCAAGCTGCTTTGTCTGTCTGTACAAGGCGTACCATTCATCGAATATATGTGCCATGAAACCAATTAAGAACAGCACAACCATAAAGATACCAACTTTGGTTCCATCTTTACTTGCTTGGTGCTTGTCCCATAAAACAACACAAGAAGCAAACACACCCATTTGGCAGCTAAGAGAGATTATCTCAACCAACTGAACATTTTTCTTAATGAAAGGCTTCTTAATAACAAGGAAACATAGTCGAAATGAGATGATGCATAGTAAAAGGGTTGTTGGAGTCTTAGTAGACTAGTTATGTACAATTCTCAGAGCAGCTCGCTTTATTGTATCAAGCAATGTATAATATATTCTCAAACTTCCAAACTTTTTCAGAATCAAAGGTGCTTCTGCATCTTCTGCCTCATCACCAGAGGCAACGATACAATCCCGTTGCTTCGATGGATTACCGTCAGAAATCTATGTGACCATGTGATAGCAATATGGATCCTAAACCCATATTGACATACTCTAGGAGAAAGAGGGAGAAGGGTTCGAACATGGGCCACATTGATAGCAATATGAATCCTAAACCCATGTTGACATATTCTAGGAGATTCACTAAGGCAGGGAGGGGTGAGTCAGCAAACGGTTAGAGAAGTTAGTTAGAAGAGAGAGATGGCACTATGTAAGGGATGGGAGGGTAGTGCAAAGGGTATCTTTTCACTTGCATTGTCTTCGGCGGATAGCTGAAAGGGCCATTAGTGGTTGGTAGCTTAGTGCTTGTGGATTATACTACGAGGCTATAGCTAAATATCAATAAAATATCTTATTCTCATCCATTTGCTTATCATTGATGCTTTCATTGAGAGACCCGATGTATGCAAACGAGAATGGCGTCACTGAAGTGGGAAGCAATGGATGCTCGTATGATCGCTGTTGAGACGAAGTTATTAGATCATACGGTCCAACTGGGCAACTTACATAAGGGAGTCAATGATCTCTCTAGAGCGTTGGCGGCGATGAACGCTGAAATGAGGGAGGGATTCCAACGTCAAGCTGCTCACCAGACACCAGAGGTTAAGTCGAGCTCGATGGAGAGTAGAAAGTTAGTACAAACAGGGGGAGGCAGTGGCGTCACCTCCATGGTGTCGGAAGAATACCAGCTCCAAGCCAAGCGGATAGAGCTCCCTCCATTCCAAGGTGAAGACCCGATCGGATGGGTCTCTCGTGCGAAGATGTATTTCGCCATTCAGGGGACTCCACCGGAGCTCCGTGTTCAACTGGCACAAATCTGTATGGAAGGCATGACATGGAATTGGTTTAAGGTTCTCCTAGCGTCGAAGCCCACACTGGATTGGAAGACCTTCAAGAGAGCCTTGTTCGACCGGTACGGTGATCATTTCAATGGGAATCCTTTTTCCTAGATGAAATCATTGACGCAACATGGAACTGTGGATCAATATATGGAGACGTTCAAAATGTTGATGGCCCAGGTTCCCCCCTTTCCGGAAGATCAGTACATGGGATTATTCGTCGGTGGGTTGCGAGAGGATATAAGGTTGGAGGTTCTGGCGCTGGATCCTTCCTCTCGATATCGGTTGATAATAGCAGCACGTGCGGTGGAACGTAAGCTCACACCATCGACACATGCTAAACCATCTGTGGGTTGGAGACCCGTAGGCGCCCCACGAGTCGGGCCCCCTAACCCGACTCTAACTGGGTACGGGTGCGTCGGCACGCGACCCGACATGGGCCGTTCTCAACCGCCGCCCAATGGAGGCGCAAACCAGTGGACCATTCGGGAAGGAGGTGGGGATAGACGACCGGGCATGGAGTGACCGGTTGAGGCACGACCAAGAGGGATCAGGAATCTTTCTTACCAGGAGTTGATGGATTGGTGAGCTAAAGGGTTATGCTTCAAATGTGGACAACACTTCAGTCCAAGCCACGTCTGTCCCAACAGGCACCTGTGACTGATGATCTAGGAGAGCAATGAGGACGAAGAAGGACTGCCGACTGGTTCTAGGGATAACGAGGAAGCTACCATGCGTGAGGCCGAAGAGATGGTCTGCCAAGTAGCAAAATATGGGGAGATAGCGCAGATTAAGACTCTCAAAATCGAAGGCAAATTGGCTGGAGTTCCTATCTTGTTACTCATTGATAGTGGGGCGAGTCACAACTATCTATTGTATGAATTGGTGGCTACCTTAGGGCTGACAGTGACTCCAACCGAGACTTATGGGGTCAAGCTGGGTAATGGCACTAGATGTTCTTCACAGGGTCGGTGTAAGGGGCTGATGGTGAAGGTGGGAAATGTGGAGCTCATGATCGATGCGTACATTCTTCAATTAGGGGGAATATAACTGGTTTTGGGAGGAGAATGGCTAGAGACTTTGGGAGAGGTAAGGGTGGATTTTAAGCAGAAAACGATCAGATGGGGTTTTGAACTGGGAAAGGAAGTGGTCACTTTGAGGGGGCAGAGCTGAAAGCAGCCCCAACAACTTTCTACCTTGCAAGGGATGCTTCAGTCCATTGCCATGGATTCCCAAATTGGATAGCCAAGAAGTGATGTTGATATGATTGTTTCAGAGAGTAATACTACCCTACTTTCAGCCCATTTCCAAGAATTAATCTTAGTGTTGCAAACTAATCAGCTGGTATTCCAAGAATCGAAGGGGCTTCCCCCTTCGCGGAGTCACGATCATGCCATTAATCTGTTCAGTGGAACCAACCCAGTTAGTGTAAGGCCTTATAGGTATGCTTATCACCATAAGGATGAGATTGAGCAACAGGTCAGGGAACTGCTTGCCATTGGAGCTATCCGACACAGTACCAGTCCTTTCTCTAGTCCGATGATTCTAATTAAAAAGAAGGATCATTCGTGGCGGATGTGTGTAGATTACCGTGCTCTAAACAAGGTAACCATCCCAGACAAGTTTCCAATTCCTACTATCAGTGAGCTTATTGGTGAATTGCATGGTTTCAAGTATTTTTCTAAGATTGATTTAAAGTCCGAGTTTCATCAAATCCGAATCAAGAATGAAGATATACATAAGACCGCTTTCCGAACTCATAAGGGCCACTATGAATACTTAGTCATGCCTTTTGGGCTTATGAATGCTCCATCCACATTTCAATCCACCATAAATTCAGTTTTTAGACCACTATTGAGGAAGGGTGTGTTGGTCTTTTTCGATGACATCTTGATTTATAGTAACAGTTGGCAAGAGCATCTCAAACATTTGGAACAAACCTTGCAACTCTTGATTGAACATTAATTCTTTGCTAATCATAAGAAGTGCCTATTTGGGCAGTAATCTATTGAGTATTTGGGGCATGTTATTTCAGCTGAAGGGGTTGCAATAGATCCTACCAAGATCAAGAGTGTTAAAGATTGGCCAGTTCTAAAGAATGTAACAGGGGTTAGAGGGTTCCTTGGACTCACGGGGTACTATAGGAAGTTTATCAAGGATTATGGGAAGATTGCTCGGCCCCTCACTGAACTCACTAAGAAGGATAACTTTTCTTGGGGACCTGAAGCTCAAAGAGCCTTTGAAGAGTTAAAGAATTGTCTAGTCTCTTTTCCGGTCCTCACCTTACCAGATTTCTCTAAGGAGTTTGTTGTGGAGTGTGATGCCTCGGGTTTTGGTTTGGGGGTTGTCCTTATGCAGGAGAACAGGCCCATTGCTTACTTTAGCAAGGCCTTATCAGCTACAACCAAGTCAAAATCAGTGTATGAGAAAGAGATTATGGCTTTGGTGTTAGCCATTCAACATTGGAGGCACTATCTTTTGGGAAGAACATTTAAGGTGTATACCGATCACAAGACGCTGAAGCATCTTCTACAATAGAGGTTAAACACTCCTGATCAGTATCATTGGCTGTCCAAGTTGATGGGCTTTCAATTTGAGGTGTTCTACAAACCAGGACCCTGCAACAAGGCAGTAGATGCCTTATCACGTGCACTGGTGGAACCAGAATTTCACCATCTGGTTTCATCCCCCAATTGGGTGGATTCTACTAAGCTGCAAGAAGAGTATTAAGGTGATCCATGGCTGTCTAGCATTCTGCAGAAGCTCACTTCTAAGCTCACAACAGAATATGATTTCCACTTGTCCAGAGGGTTAATATTCAAAGGAAACAGGTTGGTTTTACCTCAAACTTCCTCCTTAATTCCAGAATTTTTGCATGAGTTTCATTCCACTCCTATGGGAGGACATTCCGGGTTTACTAAAACCTATAAAAGAATAGTTGGATGCTTGTATTGGGCTGGAATGCGAAAACAAATTTGGCAGTTTGTGAAGGAGTGCGAAGTGTGCCAAAGACACAAGTATCAAACTCTTGCTCCAGCCGAGTTACTTCAACCTCTCCCTATTCCCAATTCAGTTTGGGAGGATATCTCGATGGATTTTATAGCAGGACTGCCCAAAAGTCAAGGATTTGAGGTAATTATGGTAGTGGTGGACAGATTGTCGAAGTATGCCCACTTCATCTCTCTCAAACATCCTTTCACAGCCAAGGTTGTGGCTGATTGTTTTGTCAAGGAAGTGGTAAAACTCCATGGCATTCCAAAGTCAATTGTAAGTGATCGGGATCCTATTTTTGTTAGTCACTTTTGGCAGGAGATTTGGAGGATGCAGGGAACGGTTCTTCGCATGAGCACCTCTTATTATCCGGAAACGGATGGCCAAACCGAGGTGGTCAATAGGTGTCTTGAAACCTATGTCCGGTGTTGTGTATCTGAACAACCTAAACAGTGGCATATTTGGCTTTCTTGGGCTGAATTTTGGTATAATACCTCGTTTCACTCCGCCACCGCCACTACTCCCTTTGAGGTGATGTATGGTCGACCCCCACCTAAGGTTCCTCACTTCCTCATTGGAGAATCACCCATTGACGCTGTTAATGGAGTTTTGATTGATAGGGATGAAGCCTTGAGACAGCTCAAATTCCACCTTATTCGAGCTCAACAAAGGATGAAATCTGCAGCTGATGGAAAACGCAGGGATGTTCACTTGGAGGTAGGAGATTGGGTCTATATCAAGCTTAGACCCCACCGGCAAACCTCCATGGCTAGGCGAATTTGTCCTAAACTTTCAGCCCGATTTTATGGCCCTTTTCAAGTGTTAGCTAAGGTGGGTGCTGTGGCTTACAAATTAGCTCTTCCGGACACTTCAAGAATTCACCCAGTGTTCCACATTTCTCAGCTTAAGAAGATGATTGGGACTCATGTGCCTAAACCCACTCTTCCTTCAGGTTTAGAGGTTGACTCCACTGAACCTTTAGCCCCTAAATCCATCCTTGCGGAGTAGGCTGTTCAGAAAGATCAGGAGCAAATAGTTGAGTGGCTTATGCTATGGAAGGGCAGACCTATTGAAGAAGCTTCATCGACAGCAGCTGCCCAAATACAGCAGCAGTTTCCTTCCTTCTGCCTTGAGGATAAGGCAGATTCTGTAGGGGGTGGAATTGATAGCAATATGGATCCTAAACCCATATTGACATACTCTAGGAGAAAGAGGGAGAAGGGTCCGAACATGGGCCACATTGATAGCAATATGAATCCTAAACCCATGTTGACATATTCTAGGAGATTCACTAAGACAGGGAGAGGTGAGTTAGCAAACGGTTAGAGAAGTTAGTTAGAAGAGAGAGATGGCACTATGTAAGGGATGGGAGGGTAGTGCAGAGGGTATCTTTTCACTTGAATTGTCTTCGACTGATAACTGAAAGGGCCATTAGTGGTTGGTAGCTTAGTACTTGTGGATTATACTACGAGGCTATAGCTAAATATCAATAAAATATCTTATTCTCATCCATTTGCTTATCACCATGTATTTTGGCGACTTCTTAGACCTTCAAACAAAGGACCTAACATGGTTAGATAAACAGATTCTGGTTGGTCCTTCCATCTCCACTGTCCTCTTTTACGAGGACCTAAACTTACCCGATTATTCACTTGATACCAATGAAATATCTGTTCTTCTTGATGGACCTCCCTGTACTTAAGTAGCCTTCCTAGAGTGATTTCAACGTAGAGGAACAAAAGCAAGGATAACAGTTGAAATCCCACAATACTGAGAAGCATAATGCCTACTAAAACTCCTGAGATCGTTCGTCCTTGAACAATAAGATTGAAATATTCAAAGTGCGCACCAAAACTCAAGATGAAGTGAGCAAATAATATGACAAAGACTGCAATTATACAGAACATGGTACTGCCATTGAACAGTTCACATAATGATATCAACTTTATGGATTTCAAGAAGGAAAAGGAACAGGCAATGTACCTCTAACCAAAGCAGCAGAAGCCTCACAAGTACAAAGTAACGCAAGTGTCATGAGAAATATCTCAAATCTTGGGAATACAAGAGCTCCATGACTTGTCTCCTCTAACTTCCACCAGTTAGAGCTAACCAAAAGCTGCTTCTATAGCAAAGTTATGAATACTGTACCGGGTTTGGTACTGGATTGAGTTCTAGAACGAAACTATACCGGTACCGGTTGATACCGGATACCGTTTCGAGAAATTTTTTAAATTTATAAAATAATCCCTAAAATTTTTAAAAATTGCAAAATAATCTATATTGATATATTGTACAGTTGTACCGTATACTTTACTAGTTTGCTGTTTACATCAATCATGCTTTCAAAAATCTTAATAATAAATAATAATGACAATTAATATGAAATAATAATAATTTTTAAATATTTTACATATAAA
>JAOTAX010000007.1:23552112-23569411 GCA_025629825.1 Erythroxylum guanchezii
TCCAACAACCAACACAATCAAACAACCATAAATTTGAAATTGCCATGAAAAATTAAACCAAAAAAAATTCAATCGGTTTTCACCAAATCTGGGTCGACGTCGGGTCAGTGGGTCACGGTGTCGAGGCGAGGCGAGGCGACCGGACGGAGGCGAGGTAAGGCGAGGCGAGGCAGTAGCAGTCGGGGCGAGGCAACGCAGAGTCGAGGCGAGGCGAGGCAGACCGGAGGCGCCGGGAGTCGGGACGGCGGAAGGGAGAGGAACTGAAGAAGACGATGAGGGAGGAGTCGGCAGTGGGGGGGAGAAGGTAGATAAAATTACGTTTAATTTTTTTTATTTACAAACTAGTCCTCGAAATTTTATTTTTTCCGGAACGACCCCGAAAAATTTTGGTATTCGTGGTACCGGCCGGAACTCATCTCTGGTAATTTTTAGGGCCGTTTCGGTACCATTTTTTGACCGGTACGGAATGTTCCGGCCGGAACGGTACGAAACTCTGATCATTGCCCGTGGCTAGATCAACTTAGGCCAAAATTGGCATCCCTAAAATAGGCTAATAGACAATATATTGCATGGTAATTTAGGACACATGGAGAACAGAGTCAAGAACAATAGAGTTACATATCTGAATACTCCCTTTGACAGCAACTGATGAAATGGATCCATCTGTAATTTTAACTTTCAAATTTCCAGCACATGGTGAGTAAGTAGTAAACAAGTGATATGCATCAGTTATATGATCGAAAGCTTCAGAGTCCATAATCAATGGTGTGTTAATACGAACAGTAATATTAAGTGTTTTCGAAAAGATACCTCGTTGGGCTAAAGACCCACAAAGAACAGACGATTGACCAGATTTCTGAAACGTGGAAAACACTTCATAGAGCTTCTCTAGTTTTTCAGGGCTAAAGCCACCATTATTATTCTTTCCTCCCAAATTCTTTTTAGCCTGAAGGTTAACCTTGGCTTGATGGCCTCGATTTTTTTGTATGGGTTTCCAGTTTGCTAGTTTCCATGCAATTTCTAGCAATTGTCTTTTGAGTGACCTGGTTTTTCATAGTGTTCACACCAAAGATGCATCTTTTGCTATTTTGGGCTTGAATTATTTTGATGAGCTGGGTCAGAAATCAAAATTTGATTATTTGGATCCATCTACCGCTTATTTTGCCTTAGGCTTGTCTGCCATGGGCCAGATCCAGCTTGTGGCCCAGGATTAGACCTCTTGTTGGGTGATAACTGTAGGCTGCGAAGGCTGATGTTTTAGCGGACCTTTTCTCCTTCAACATTACCCAGTGCTTACTCTTCTCTAAGTGTACCTCCACAAACGCCTCCCACGTTGACGATAACAGGCGGTGACTTATAACCGGGCTTCTCATCTCATTGAGGTTGCAGTTCAGCCCTGCGAGAAACTCAAATATCCTCTCATTTTCCACCTTCTTCTTCTACCGTATACTGTCTTTTGGACACTCACATGCCTCATCTGAACTCAAATCGAGGTCTTGCCAAAGTCCAACCATTTCCATGTAATAATCAGTCACTTATCTTTCTCCTTGTTTCAGTCACCACAATCGAGTCTTGATCTCAAATACTTGAGAGGAGTTTTTGGCGTCTAAGTATGTCTCCTGCATGACTTTCCAAACGTCGCGTGTCGTCGGCAAGAACAGGTACGCTTTTCCAATAGTGAGTTGCATCGTGTTCACCAGTCAGGCAATGACTAACGAATTTTCGGATCGCTCCATCGCTGCAGCACTGCCATGTCTGTGGTAGTGGATTTCCTTGTTTCTCCTATAATGTAACCTAATTTTCCCTTTCCATCAATCACTGGTCGTATAGGTTGAGCCCACTCTCTGTAATTTTTTCTATTCAATTTTTCAATCGAGAGGTTGAAGGATGATGATGCCAGAATTGTTGGACTTACGGTAAAAGACATCTCCCTCTCACCGTCGAGAGCTTTGGAGGGAACAAAGTTGTCGCTGGCAGTGTCGGCCACTGAAGACATGATCAAGCCTACTCTGATACCACATGGTTTAAAAGGAAAACAAAAAATAAACATAGATGATTTACGTGATTCGGTCAATGAGATCTATTTTTACGATAACTTTCTTCTTTATTTGTTGTTTTTCTCATCTTCTTCCTGTACAATATTACATCCATATATAGTATACAATCATGTTCTAAATTAAGAGTAAATACAAAATAAGGTAAGGAGGCAAATCTGCCTCATAATAAGGAGTAATTTAGGGAATCTTCCCTGATTTCTTGTGACTTCAACAGTGAAGCATATGCATAACTTTCCCACCATAAGTTTTAAGTTGGTTTAAGTGGTCTATATAAATATATGAGGCTCAAATCCTAGATAAAAGGAGACTATGTGAAGTTGGCTTAATAATGTAGTGAAATCTTATTGCTTTCAACAATGGAATGATAACATATAAGGGCATTTTAAATCTGATTGGCTTAAATGGGTGAAATTTCACTAAAATTTAACTTTTATCATGAACATCTCAATAGTAGGTCATTTGGTTCATTTAGTTCGTATGAAGGCATGAAGGCTTATGTTAAAGGAATTGTATCACTCTTCGTAGTGGAAAGATATTGGGTTAAAACCTTTTAGATTTAATTAATTTAATAGGTTAAGCTTAACTGGAATTTCACTTTCTATTGTAGTACCTTATGAAACATGCCTATAAAAATTTTATGTTCTTTTAAGATATTCTCACAATTTTTTCCAAACAATTCAAGTAGATAATATAGTAGGTGAAGATTGCACATAATATGTCCACTATAAGCCTTAAATTGGTTCAAGTGATCTATGTGAAATCATAAGACTTGTAGATCTTAAAAAGGAGGAGATTGCGTGAGGCCGACTTAACAATGAGGTGAAAACTTCCTACAATCAATAGTGGAAGGATAACTAATATGAACCTCCTAAATTTGATTGTCCTAATGGATTAAATTTAACTGAATTTTCAGTTTTTATCATAGACATTTAGATAATGGATTGTTTGGTTTAACTAGTCTATGTGAAGGCATAAGGCCTTATGTCAAGGGACAAACCGTGATTGAATTACAAGCGCAAAGGAAAGTAAAATTTTATGATTTTTGATCAGATTTCGATAATTGAATAAGTTGAATGATTAAATTAAATTATAAAATAAGAAATCGCACTTGATTCGATTTTCATGTTGAAATCCTTTGAAAAAGTTTTGATGTGCCAACCATGAGCTGTTTTCTTGTCCAACCTCTAACAACATTTACAAAATTATTTCTTAGTTCTTGAGAAGAAAAAATAGGAGTGCTAGCTCCCTTATGCTAATTCCCTATTTATAGAAAAAGCAACAGGGTTTTTAACTTTTTAAAAATTAAATACCTCAATTATAATTAAATTCAAACTTTAAATATAATTAATTTAATTTTAATAAATTCAACTATCTCATATTTGATCCTAAAGTTTCTTAAACTTTATAATTAAATCATTTCTATTAAAATCATACATCAATTATAATTAAAGTTTGGCTCTAATTATAATTAATTTAATTTAATAAATCAAATATCTCATATTTGATCCCTAAAGTTTCTCAAACTTTATAATTAACTCCAACTTAACTGAAATTGAATTTTCTCTTTTAAACTGCTCTATATGTGTGACTCATTAGGTTTCTAATATATTATCAATGATTGATTATAAATTATAATTCTATATAAATTAAATTTCTTTTTAAGTTATCTTTAATTCACCAATTAACTAATTTATAATAATAGATCATGATTGACATCTAGTAACATGTCATGACCACCCAAATATCAAGAATATTAAAGTGGTTTGACTTAACTTATCTATGCATGATTATGATGCATAATTTAATCCTTTCGTCATCCAATGTTCTAATTAGACAGTGTAAGGATATATTGTCTACTCTTTTGTACCTATTAATGTTCATTTTTGCTAATTAGTAATTAATTTATAATTGGTATTTGAAAACACATTTTTAAATATCAATTCACTTTAGCCAAAGAATTGGATAGACCACTACTAATCAAGAACAACAGAACATTCTCTCTAATTACTTTAGAGTGACAAATCCTTTATTGACTTACTTAACTATCTCCATATGGTTCACACTGCATTTAAGTACTACTGACTGAATTATCCTAAGACAGTTCGTAAGTAGCATCAAAACATAATAATTCTCATATAAAATACCTTGGTAATCTCAAGTCTAAAGATTAATTATACAATCATCGTTATGAGGAAACCCATAGACATATAAGTAATATTATATTTGAAATCCTCATAGTCAAGTTAGTTCAGTGAACTGATTCTCTAATAAGCACCCACATATTAGTTTAAGTATCTCCCCACTTTAATTTATAAGTATAAAAAAGAAACATAATGTGTGCTAGTTTTACCATTCATCAATATCCCGTCTTGATGAAACTACAACTAGGAACATTTAGGAATAATGCATAAATGTAAATTAAATCTTATCATCATTTCAATTGCATAGTAATTATTCCAGGAATTTTACCTTTAATATTAAAACATCAAATATAATTAACTTAATGCATAAAGATAACGAATATATTTTATTAATTAAATAATAATGTCATACTTGAAATTGCAACCAATCGATTGGTTATAAGGGTATAAACAAATAAAGGGAATTGCATCACTTTTGATAATGGAAAGATATTGGGTGTAAACCTTTTATAATAGGAAAAAGTTTAACTAGAATTTCACTTTGTATTATGAAAACCTATAAAATAGGTGTCTAATGATTTATTTTCTTTTTAGATATTCTCACATATTGTAAAAAAAAAATCTAAGTGAATAATACTAGTAGGTGAAGCATGCACATAACTTATCTAGTATAAATCTTAAGTCGGTTTAAGTGGTTCATACAAAAGTATGGGGCTCGTGGATCCTAGAGGGGAGAGGACCACATGAGGCTAGCTTAACAATACATAAGAGACTTTTAGCTCTTGATAGTAGAAGGATAACAAGTTAGAGCCTTATATTCTAATAACTTAGTGGAAGTTTAATTAAACCTTTACTTTTTATCATGGAAACATAGCTAATCAGCCTATAATGATTTGCATTTTTTATATCACCTCTTTTTTCTAGGTAAATTAGGGTGGATAATATTAGTTTAAAGTGGAACTAACTTAGAAAATAGAAGATAAGCGAATTATAAGCTTAACAAAGCAAAAAGTTCCCAATCCAAGTAGTAGAAGGATAATGAGTCCTAACCCCCTAGATACGATTAACTTAGTGGGTAAGCTTACACTTTTTATTATGGACACCTATGAAACAACTATTTAATGATTTATATTTTTGATTATTATCTCTCCTACTTTTCTTGGAAAATCTTAGTGGATAAGCCTTGTAGGTGAGGCATTTGTACAGCCTATCCACTATAAGCCTTGAGTTATATATCTTAACAAATATAATGCTCTCTCTTTCTTTGAAAAAATCAATTGGATAATGTTAGCTTGAAGTGGAACTTAAAGTCGCCTTGGAAAATAGAATATAAGAGAACTGTTGGCTTAACAACACAATGAAAATTTTCTACTCTCAACAAAGGAAGAATATCAGGTCTAAACCCTTTCTAAATCTGATTGGTCTAATGGATTATGCTTAACTGGACCCTTACTTTTTCTTTTTTATCATGGAGACCTATTAATCACATTTATGGTGATTTATGTTCTTTTTAGTTATTGTCTCTCCTTTAAAAAAAAATAGACTAGTTAATGTTAGTTTTAAGTGGCACTCAGAACCAATTTAGAAAACAAAAGATAAAAGAATTATTAAGGATGAAAATGGACCAGGCCAAGTCACAACTCTTATTTTGTTTGAATACTGACGGGGATTGAATCATCCTAAAACAATATTATTTTCGTCTTGTGTTTCTTGAACTTAAAGAACAAAATGACTTTCTTTTATGTAATTAAACTAAAACAACATCATTTTGATGAGGGAGTTTGAGTTAAGTTAGGTCGTACAGTTCGAGCGTCATATTAGCTCTCAAAGTTCAAGCTCATCTAAAAAATCAATCAACTTAAGCCTAATCTTGACTCAAAATCCTATCAATTTGGGCTTGAATTGTTGACTTTAAGTAAAACTAGCTGATTTAAATTGACAACTCTAAAATTGCATTACAAAAAGTTCTCGCTTTCGATAGTGGAATGGTAGCGGTTTGAGCCTTTTAGATCTGATTAAACTAGTGGATTAAAATTAATTGAACCATCACTTTTTATTATGGAAACCTACCAAACATGCCTCTCCACATAGGCCAATGAAGAACACAAAAATGAAAAATCAAAATGGTAGCAAAGGTACACAAGTATGGCAAATGAAAAAGGAAATGATTGCTAAGATAATAAAGCATAGAAAATTTCATATTACCTGAGAGAATATAGCCTTAAATCATAGAAAGAATTCATTTAAACCAAATTTTTAATGCAACTGAGAGAAGTAAACAACATACCAAAAAAGATTCTAAGTTGGGAAACAAGTGTCACATCCAAATGGACTTTAAGATTATAGTTTACCCTCTCTCTTTTGCTTTTTAAAGTGTGTTTGATGTTCATTCAAGGATTAATGCTTCCTCTCTATTAAATTATTGTCCATTTTAAAAGCTCAAAACTCGTTATGACACTAACTAAGAAAACAAAGTTAGAAAGTAATAACTATATTCACTCCATAATGTTATTTAAACAAAGTTAGAAAGTAATAACTATATTCACTCCATAATGTTATTGTTTAGAGTCCTATGACATATGTAGGGGGCTTGTTTAACTCTTAAATAATGCCATACAGATGTTGATGTTTTGTAAATCATTTTTCTTTGCAATTCATATGCACTCAAAAACTTATGCAAGCTTTGAGATATATTGATATTGGGGACCGTCAGAAAACATAGAAATTGACAATGAAGATGAAAGACTAAAGAAGAGGGAGGTAGATATGGCAATATAATTTGTGTTATAGAATGCCAATTATTACATGCTTAGATTGACAGTTTTTTAAATTTAGGGTTTCACCAAAGACTCATAAGAACGATGAAGATAAATAAACACTAATTAAAAACTAAAATGATTTCCAAGTAATAAAAGGCTGAAAATTGTTAAACTTGTTAAAATTTGACTAGTCTTTCACTTTGTTTTAATTTGTGACCTAGTGATTTAAATAATCCTTAACCTTTAGGAATAAGTTTTTTGTTTTCTAGTTAATGACCACAATAATAGGCATATAAAATGTGGACTTCACTTTATTTTGCTTGTTCATGTAAAGCTATATATAGAGCCACATCAACTGTTTAATGAAGCAAGTTCTTCTTCTAACCATTATCTTAACTTATATAGTTCTTAATAAATGGTATCATAGCCACAACACAGGGGTCTGATTGAAATATGATGAGCAATAATGTTCTATAATGTTCACTGTTGAAAATATGGCCACTAAGAATAGATTTATGCTAATAACAATTTGATGGGTATTATGATCACTATTGCAAGCTTATGGATAATTTGACATGACTAAAAGAATATTAAATTATAATAGAGGATGGGATTCTTATAGTATAGGAATAGTTAAATTTAATGAAGCGTTAAATAAGTCAATTTATGATATATTATTAAAAAGTATGAAGACAAAGAATCTCTTCCAATTTATAAGTAGACCAAAATTGGAAACCATTTTGATCAAAGATATAAATAAAAGCATTTGAGACTCTTTAAAGCAAAGGTATTAGAGGATAACATAAATGCTAAGAGCATTAAGCTTTTTGAAAAGAGTTAATATTTAAGCAATGAGGAGAAGATTTGTAAATGAGTGTTTTGTTTGTATTCGTACCATAATCAACAAGTTAAGAGTTAATAAAGCAATAATGGATGAAGTAGTCATCATTAATAAAATACTGAGATTTATGACATCTAAGCAAGTATTGAAGATTGCTTAGAGAGTCTTCAAGAAAGAGAGTATAAGGTTTTGATGGAATGCAAGCCGGGGAAAAGGTGAAGGGAAATGTAATTTTGACTAGTTTACTTTTTAATGTTATTGCTACCATAAGCTTGAACAATTTCAAGCAAACTAAAGTTGTGAAGACATGTTGTTAATGACATATGTGAATGATAGAGAAGTAAAAAAAAGGCACCGTGGTTTTGAGACTGAATGCAATAATCATATGTATGGCAAATAAGAGCTTTTGTTTTTTTGATTTTGATGAAAGTTTTAAAAAGAAGATGAAATTAGGAGATAATTCAAGTATGAATATGATTATAAAAGGTAATGTGCGAATGTTGGTAATTGGTATTATATTAATCATTATTGATGTATTTTATATTTCAATATTAGAAAATTAGCTTACAAATTATTAGTCATATAGTCGAGAAAGGACATAAATCCTTATGCAACAAGGAGCCTGCAAAATTTATCATCCTGAAAACAAAATAACTATAAACATTGCAATATTATCAAATAGAAGGAATCTTACTTTAATTCAACTTGATTTTGGTGCACATACATTATTTAAGTTTCAAAAGTTTGATTATTCTTAAGAAAAAAAAAAGAAATGGTGAGAAGACTATGTTAAGTTGTCATTTTGTGCTTATTTTGTATATAAATATCTTTAATGTGTTAAAATTATTATGTAAAATTGATGGATTTACTTCTTAATTGTTCTTAGATGATTTTCAACACTTAAAAGATGAAATTGAATTAAAAAGATGCAAGGGAAGCAAGGATAATTCGAAATTCTAGAGTGGTAAGAAATTCGGTGACTAGTGTGGGCACGTGCAAGGGCAAAAACTATCTGCAAGATCTGTTTTTAAATGTAGATCCAATTCATTGAAGATTTTTTTTTATGATTTTGAGAATCAAATTGCATTCTTATTAATAGGGATTGACCACCTGAATCTGAGAGAAGATTATCTGCAAAAGATCATAGAAAAAAGGAGGAGATCGAAGGAGATAAATGAGGATTTACGTTACTGTTCATGTCAGCCACTTTAGGAGTAGTTTTTACGTTTCTGCAGTCTTCTTCTTCTGGTTTTTGTCAAATAGTTGGGTTTTTCATTTTCTGCAGTATTTGTTTAGGGATTTTCAAATTTTCTAAGAAATACTAGGGATGGAGACTTTACATTTGGCTATTTCTTTATTGATTTTCACTTTTGTTATGAGTAACTAAATCCCTTTTCTTGGTTGAGGGAAACCGCATGATAATCTATTATGCGTGAGATTTTCAAATAAAGTTTGTTTTGTTGATGAACATTGAGTTCCTTCCGAATTGCTTTTTACGATTGAATTGGTTGATTTCTAGGATGCGCAAGTAGGAATTGATTCGTTTAATAGCCAGATTAATATGATATGACGTTCAGTTTTGCTAATCACATGTGGCAATTAGGATTACCATCTTTACGTTAGAGTTGGAAATTCAAAGAAGAAACTCATCTTGATTAAATGCATATCGTACATGTGTTGTCTTGTTTATTAGTTTCTTAGTCCTTAAAGCTATTACTCAATTGAACTTAAGATCGTATCTAAGTTGTTGATTAATAAGAATGTTTAGAATATATGTTTTTATTCATTTAAACTTAAGAGAAAATATCACCCAATGAATGTTTGTTGATGAACTAAATTTTATATCAAGGAACCATATTAGCGTGATAATGTCAGTGACCTAAAACCAAGGTTTGTTTACTGAATTTCTAGATCTGAATATTTTCGTTTAATTTCAGTTTTTGTTATTTCTAATTTCCTAAATTACGTGAACCAAAACCCCCATTTGTTTTAGTTTTAAACTTGTATAACCTTTGCCGTTAAAAATTTCTCGTGGGAGCGATCCCCACTTTTCATTACTATATTAATTTGTATTACAGGAAGTTAGTTTCTTTTTAAATTTGATTGTAGGCAACAACAGTACCAAATTTTGGTGCTGTTGCTGGGGAATTTCTCGACAGTTTTTTAGTGATATTTTTGTTTTTGTTTTTGGTTTCGTTGCTCTTGGTTACCTTGTCTTCTGTTTGTTTTAGTTTCACAGCTTTTTCTGATTTTTTGGTCTTTTAGCAGTATGGCTCACTTTCAATATGCTTTTGATTCTGATTTTTCATATTATCCTTTTTATGATGATAAGTTTCCATCTGTTACGACTTCCAGGTTTGATCATCAAGCGGCAGATTTCACATCCTTAGCGGTGCAAGTATCGAGGGATGGCCAACAAGCTAACGTATGTGAAGTTTGCTCATTTCTAGGTTATTATTTTTGTATGTGTCCTGTTTTGCAGGATACACGGTATAGGTTCACTTATCCACCGAGCTACTATCAAGAGTAGTCCTACTTCCAGCTAGAGCCTCCACCTCCATCATCACCACCACAAGTTGATGAGATGCCTTTGGAGGTCGTAATGAGTTTGGTGACGAGCACTCTTCAATTCCAGTAGGAAACGAGGAGTAGCTTAAAGACCTTAGAAGATAAATTGAGCCACTTAGCGGAGAGAATAGAAGCCCAAGTGTCTGCAAGAGTTCTTAGCCAACAAGAGAGTGATGTGGAAGAGTTGTGCATTCATTCAAAGAGTGGAAATCATTTAGAGAACCTAGAAGCAATAAAGGAAGAGTAAGCGGAGTTAGAACAGGAAGAGGTTATAGTTCGAGAAAAGATGGATGATGTACAACCTCCTAAGGTAAGCGATGCAGTTCATGTTATCACTAATCGAATTTCATTTCCTTTTCCTAGTTATTTACAGGTATAAGAAGAAGAACAGGAAGAGCCGCAAGAAGTGCAGTTTTTAGGAGAGCTATGGGTAAGCAAGCTGAAAACTGAAGGTGGCAAGCAGGAAGTTGATTCTCCACACACATTGGTGTTACTCTTACAGAGACCATCATGGTGTGAGAATGGCGATGTCCGAAAAAATGAGTGGACATTAGAGTATGAAGGTGAAATGATGAAGTTCCACTCTTTAGAAGCCTTAAGGCATCATGCTGATAAAGAGCCTACTTTGAGGGAAGGTGCTCCAGGCTTCTCACGGTGTTTAAGCATGCTTCTTGTTGGGCTCAAGCATCCATTCGATAATGGATGACACACATATGCCAAGGGTCATGCTTATGACCTTAATAAGCGCTTGATGGGAGGCACCCTATCCGTATTCCTTTCTTTTGTGTGTTTTTCTCTTTTATGCATATCTTTTGAGTGTTTTCTTTGAGTGTTTTACTTGTTTTCTTTGGTTTGTTTTGTTTGTAGGCATTTAAAAAGGAAGCTGCAATCATTCATTTCAAAGCTGCATATGGCGTCTTTAATCAAGGGGAGTACTTCTATTTCCATCCCTCTTTTGTGCTTTTATTGCTTTTGGACTTTAAGGACAATGCCCATTCTAAGTGTGGGGGAAGGATAGAGTACATGTGTGTGACTATGTGATTATTCTTCTTTGATTCTCTTTTCCGTTTTGACATGCTTATGTTGTGTGTTAAGCCATGAAGCTTTGTCATATTAGTTTGAAGCTTTATCATATTAGTTTGGATAAGATTGAGTGTGTGCATGAAATTAAATTGGGCTATGTGAGTCTAAAGTGAATCATGCAGATTAATTGCAATAACTGATCTTATATACTTAGTCAAAATTTTGACATTTGAGTAATTAAGTAATATGTGGAATTAAGGTGAATTCTTAAATTAAACCTGTGAGTGAATTTGAGCCTTAATGACATCATTTTTATGTCATTCTATTTCTTTGTATTGTGTGATGCTCCTCTAATCAGGCTTGCCTTCAGAACTTGCACTGAACCAGGTTGAGTTTGTTTGATTACATGGGTTATGGAAATGATTAAGGCTTTCTTTGTTTTTACACCCTTTAGCTAAAAAATGACCCATTTAGTTATTTTCTCTTTGCAAACACTTTTGAGCATTTAACCTTGTTGTTTTTCATTTAATCACCTTATATTGAAACCCAAAACACCCCATTAGCCTTACCCTATCACAAGTTGAATGAAGTATTGAGTAAGCATTTGATTTTGGGACTTTTGTTCTATATTGTAATCTGAGATGTTTTTATAGGTACTTCTACTCATATGTTTTTTAAGTTATGTTGCTATTATTTTCTCTTGTTTTTATTGTTCTCTTGTGTTCTTAGCATTAGTCAAGTTAAAAAATAGAAAAAGAAAAGAAAAGGGAGAAAAAGGAAAAAGAAAGAAAGAAGAAAGCAAAAAAGAAAAAACAAACAAACAAAAGAAGAGAAAAGAAAAAGAAAAAGAATAAAGCATAGTAGCATTAGTTAGTGTGAGTAGTTGTAGTCCTCTTATTCATGTGTTATCTCAAAATTTGAAATTGAGTGTCCCTTTTACTTGGTACTTTATGAATGCTTGTGATTAACCCTTTGCCATTTTTACCTTACCTTTGAACCTAGCCCCATTACAACCCATAATAAAGTCCTTATGATTTATAAGTTCATGTAATTCGAGTGAATGATAACTGGTAAATTTGCAAGCCTATGGTAGTGCAATTTGTCAGAGGAAGATTTGAGAGAAAAACTTTAACCTTAAACACTTGAGTGTAAGAGAGAAATCTGTGAAATGAATTCACTTTGGTTTCATACTTGCTTTTTGAACAAAAATGTCTTACTTTGACTTTGTTTATTTGTATCGGTGAAAAGTGATTTTGATGCATGCTGCAACTTAAGTCTTGCTAGCCCAAGTTAACGGATTATGTGCACTTAATCTTATGAAGGACGAATTGATAGAGTGTAGTAGTTTGGCATGTTTGCTTGAAGGCGAGCAAAGGTTTGGTGTGAGGGAATTGGTTACGTTGTCATTTTGTGCTTATTTTGTAGATAAATCTCTTTAATGTGTTAAAATTATTGTTCAAAATTGATGGATTGGCTTCTTAATTGTTCTCAGATGATTTTCAACACTTAAGAGATGAAATTGAATCAAAAATATGCAAGGGAAGCAAGGATAATTCGAAATTCCAGACTGGCAGGAAATTCAGTGACTAAGCGTGGGCACTTGCAAGGGCAAAAACTATCTGCAAGATCCGTTTTTAAATGTAGATCCGATTCACTGAAGATTTTTTATGATCATGAGAATCAGATTGCATCCTTATTAATGGGGATCGACCACTTGAATCTGGGGGAAGATTATCTGCAAAAGATCATGGAAAAAAGGAGGAGATCGAAGAAGATAAATTGAGGATTTGTGTTACTGTTCATATCAGCCACTTTAGGAGTAGTTTTTACATTTCCGCAGTCTTCTTCTTCTGGTTTTTGTCAGATAGTTAGGTTTATCATCTTCTGCAGTATTTCTCTAGGGATTTTCTGATTTTCTAAGAAAGACTAGAGATGGAGACTTTATATTTGGCTATTTCTTTGTTGGTTTTCACTTTTGTTATGAGTAGCTAAATCCCTTTTCTTGGTTGAGGGAAACTGCATTATCATCTATTATGCGTGAGATTTTCAAATAAAGTTTGTTTTGTTAATGAACATTGAGTTCCTTCTGAATTGCTTTTTACGATTGAATTGGTTAATTTCTAGGATGCGTAATTAGGAATTGATTCGTTTAATAGCTAAATTAGTAGGATATGATGTTCAGTTTTGCTAATCACAAGTGGCAATTAGGATTACCATCTTTACATTAGAGTTGGAAATTCTAAGAAGAAACTCATCTTGATTAAATACATATCGTACATGTGTTATCTTATTCATTAGTTCCTTAGTCCTTAAGGCTATTACTCAATTGAACTTAAGATCGTATCTAAGTTGCTGATTAATAAGAATGTTTAGAATATATATTTCTATTCATTTAAACTTAAGAGAAAATATCACCCAGTGAATGTTTGTTGATGAACTGAATTTTATATCAAGGACCCATATTAGCGTGATAACGTCGATGGCCTGAAACCAAGGTTTGTTTACTGAATTTCCAGATCTGAATATTTTCATTTAATTTCAGTTTTTGTTATTTCTAATTTCTTAAATTACGTGAACCAAACCCCTTTAATTTGTTTTAGTTTTAAACTCGTATAACCTTTGCCGTTAAAAATTTCTCATGGGAACGATCCCTACTTTCCACTACTACATTAATTTGTATTGCAGGAAGTTGGTTTCTTTTTAAATTTGGTTGTAGGCGACAGCAGTACCAGACTATCATATCTTGAGATTTCATCAGAAGCATATGAAGATTGCATGATGGACCAAAAAAAAAAAATCATTTTCCATGGGAAAGTACGTGGAGAGCATCTCAAATTATTGAATTGATACATGTTGATATATATAGACTAATAAGCCTTACATCTAATAATGACAAAAGGTATATGATCATTTTCATTAATTGACTATAGTCGAAAAGTTAAGGTTTATGTTTTGGTTGAGAAATCATAATCATTTGTTACTTTCAAAAAATATAAACATCAAGTTGAAAAAGAGAGTGGTTTAGCTATAAAAGGTCCTCATATTGATCGTTGGGCGAGTTCACATCACTTAAATTCACTAACTTCCTAAGACAACTAATAATTACATACATTCCTTAATAAAATTGTTATAATAGAGCGAAATAATTAAACAATTATGAATATGACTTCGAGTAAAACTTCTAGAAAGAAAATTTCTAAAATATTATGGCTTGAAGTTATTGATTCGACATTTCATATTCTTAATAGGGGTCCAATTCTTAAAATGAAGAACAAAACTTTAGAAGAAGCTGGAGGATATTCAGACCATCAGTGGCCTACTTCAAAGTGTTTGTTCATATTCATGATAGCAAAAAGATAAAGCTTGATGACAAGAGTGTAAGATGTGTTTTCTTTAGAGTAAAAAAGGAGTCAATCATACAGATTGTTTGATCATCTCTTGTAGAAGACCATAGTAAGTAAAGATGTTATATTTGAAGAAGACAACTGGGATCGAGTCAAAAATTGTAAGGCATTTTGGTTGAGTTAAAGTAGGAAGCAACAACAAAAACTTCAGTTAGTCAATATAGAGATGAAAGTGAAATTATTAAACTTGGCAATACTGAGGAAAGACAAGTTGATGGATTAAACATAAAGTGTAAAAGTTAAAGAAAGCTTTATACAAAATAAAATAGGTGCCATAAGCTTGTTATAGTTAAATAAAATCACATTTTACTACATGCCCTTATGAGCAAATTTTGTTTGTCACAAGAAAAAAGAAAAAGGTAAATTTTTAATTTTTTTAATCTTTGTATTTATGACTTGATTTTTATGGGCAACAATGAGCATATGTTTGTTAAATTTAAAAATTTTATAATTCAAGATTTTACATGAAAAATCTTGGGAAAAGGAGATATTTTCTTAACATAGAAGTTTTGCAAATCCAACGGAGTAATTTTTTTTAAATTTGCCAAAGGAGATATTCTTAGGAATTATTAGAAAGGTTTGACATGGATAGGTTTATAATCTATTTTTTTTCAAGTTTCAAAATTATGTGAATGGAATAAGGGTGAATAGTAGTTGTTACAAGAAAATAACGCAGTCTAATGTATCTAACTGAGCATAATATTATATTTGTCACAAGTCTTTTACATAGGTATATAGAGCATCCCACATAGCTTCATCTCCAAATTGTCAAAACAGTATTGAGATATTTAAAGAGAAAATTTTGACTTTCATATATTTAAAAAAAAGGGAGGAGTTAGTTGCTTATATAAACGATGATTATATTAAAGATTTGGATGGTATAAATGCATCAAGTTATATGTTTCTAATAAATTCAAGAATTGTTTCTTATTCATCAAAGAAACAACTAATAGTCATCTTATCTACCATTGAAGCTGAGTTTACTTCAATAGTTTCATATATTTGTTAAATAGATTTTAGAGGTTTTTACTCATGTTTAAAATGGTGGCGCAACTATTTTTATGACAATAGTAACTTTCAAAGAATCTTGTATTACCTAGTTGAAGCAAGCATATAGATTAAGGGTGGTTAGGTCTGGTCCAATTTGTTTTCAAGCTCAAGATTGCTTAATAATCTAATTGAACATTAGCTCAAGCCTAATATGCCTTAAATATTCCAAAGCTCAATCAGGTTAGTTTAAACTCGAAAGCTCGACCCTTTTGAAGATTTATATTTGAGCAAAATTCATTATTTACTTCATCTTACTTGTCTTCTCACTTTTGATACGTAAATAAAACATTTAACTCATATTAAAAGTGAGAAAACAAGGAAGAAGAAGGTTATTGAATAACTAAGACATATAATTCAAACATAAATCTTAAAAGAGTTGGACTTTTGGGTTTAACCTAACTCGATCGAGATTTGGATTCCTCGTTCTTGTTGTCCTCATTATTATTAAGAAAATATCATTGTTTTGTTTAATCATATATAGCTGGGGTCCAAGTTTCAAGTCAGAACAATTTGTAGAACTTAATCTTAGTTTCACTTGACTTTTTATTCTAAAAAAATCATGACTTAATTGAATCAAACTTAGACTTTTTTTCCTATTCCTAATTATAGGTTTCAAATACTTTTTTTCATAAACTTATTAAGAATGGAGTTATAAAGCTTATCCATTATCAAGACTGAATTGCAAACATAATAACCAAGTTATTAAATTTCATTTGTTGTGAACTTTAGTGCTTTATCAATATATGTAGTTATCTAGATAGAAATTGAATAAAATTTATTTTTAACTTAAAGGAGGATGTAGGTGTTATAATTGAACTAAATTGTTTCAATGATTTTCTTATTCCTTGCTTTCTTAATCAACTACATGTTAATAGGAAAGTTAAAAATGTGAGTTACATTTTTGTTAATTGTTATCATAAAAATAGATATGATTACATCAATTATTTAATAAAGCAAGTCCTTTATCTAACTCTTATTTTAATGTATAGAATTCTCAACAAAAATATCAATACTCAATAATGAGAACTTCTTTTGACTATAGTGAAACTAAAAAAGAAAAAGAAGAGAACAGTAGAGAGTGAGATTAGAAGGAAGAAGAAGATTGCTTCGAGAAATAGGGAAAATAAAAAAATTCTATTAGAAGTCCCGCTAAAACACGAGGTCTGGAGAAATTCAGAAGTATATAGCTTTAATAGTAAAAAATCAAGACTAATATAAAATGATTAAAAAATATTTATATACTAAATTAAAATACAAATATAAATTAAGAACAATAAAAGATACATATTAAAATAATAAAAGTAATAATAATAATAGAAATAATACTAATACTAACAATAATAATAATAATAATAATAATAATAATAATAATAATAATTATTATTATTATTATTAAAGAAATAAATAAATAAAAATATAAATGTAAAAAGTAATAAAATAAATAATCCAATAAAGA
>JAOTAX010000007.1:23572982-23586770 GCA_025629825.1 Erythroxylum guanchezii
GTAAACGGGTATGGGGGTGGGGTCCCCATACCCGCCCCGATACCCGACGGGTATTGTGGTTAACCCCCCATACCCACCCCACGGGTAAAAATTTGCTCCCCATACCCGGCCCCGTTCGGGTAATTTTATCGGGTACCCATCAGATTCGGGTACAATTGCCATCCCTACTCGTATCTAACTACGGAAA
Organism: Erythroxylum guanchezii; assembly: GCA_025629825.1. Classification (NCBI taxonomy): domain Eukaryota; kingdom Viridiplantae; phylum Streptophyta; class Magnoliopsida; order Malpighiales; family Erythroxylaceae; genus Erythroxylum; species Erythroxylum guanchezii. The sequence goes on from JAOTAX010000007.1 coordinate 23,573,170, forward strand.
CGGACTATAGTAAAAAGAATCGAACAACCTGGATGAAACGAAATCAACTGTGAACAACTCGACAGGACCATGAGTCGAAGCTCAGGCGAGTCTTCATCTCCGTTGGCCCCACTGGAATGGAAGTTCTCTCAGGTATTCGGCGAGAGAGCTCCCAGCGAAGAGGTTCTAGACGGTTAGCCAACACCGTCTATCGCTTGTCGTTTAGTAGTTGGCATCCTTACTTATACTTCCGTTAGCGGTGTTTCGGATTATACATATATAAGCTGCTTGCTCTATGAACTTTTAAATGATCATCCTTTTTGTTCTTTTAGAATTGATATTGTTGTTATGATTGACTTTGGCTCCTTCGATTGATGGTTCTTAATATATGGTGGTTGATATGTTTTCCTTTTTGGGTTTTTTCTTTGGTAGTTGATATGATATCTGCAATCGAATTTGAGAAGAGTGGCGATTACCTTGCTGTTGGAGATCGAGGTGGCCGTATTGTAATGTTCCAGAGAGAAGACGGCAAACATGTGAGTTTTTCATTACGCTATCCTATAAACCAGACAGATTTTTTATGAATTCATGTCATGATGTATATACCCTTTGATTGTTGGCTTCTCAGACTAGTCAGTACTCTTCTCGAAATGAGTTGGAGCAATTGGATTCCTCCTTCTTAGGAGGCCCTCAGTACGCGTATAAGACTGAATTTCAAAGCCACGAACCAAAGGTACGTGATATTAAGGCTCCTGAGATAACTGAATCATTTAATTTCAGTTTCCACCGGTCTTTGCTACTGTTTACAATTGTCTGGTGACTAGGTCCTTCCTTCCTGTGTAGTTTGATTATCTGAAAAGCTTGGAGATTGAAGAGAAGATCAACAAAATAAGATGGTGTGCAGCAGTTAATGGATCACAGTTTTTTCTATCAACAAATAATAAGACCATTAAATTCTGGAAGGTAAGACGGCTTATTCTTTTCCCTATTGGTGCAACTCAAACCTGACACTTAATGCTATACTGATGGAATAGATTAACGCTCATTGATCTTTTAGGACCTAATTGGTATCACTTACCATTTCCATTTTGAGTCAATTTGCTGGTTTGGTGTTACTTTTATTTTTGTTTCCTTTTACGATCTTCTTGATTTTGTTGCATGCATTCTATACCCTTTTGACATCATTTGGAACTGGTTCCAATATAATGGAGAAGAAAACATTACTAGGAATCTGTCAGGATGAAGCGGATACGAGAACAGTCGGAGTGGAGTTAGCGAACCAGATCCAGTAAACTGATTGCATATTGTGTTACATGAAAATCTGATTTCTCTTCCCTTCAGATGGCAGATAGTCATTACTTTGAACTGAACACGGACAATCTTTTAGTTTTAAGTGAATTTCTCGAGCTGCTAAGATATTTCAGTCAGATTAACCATTCATTTTCTTTTTAATTTCTGAGGCTAGGTTAAGGAACATAAAGTGAAAAAAGTAAAAGAAATGGACCTTAATTCAGTCGTATGTTCAGAAAATGCTCTTTTGGCCGAAAGGAGCTTCAGAAGTGATGAAAACAAACCATCTATTGCTAATGGCTATCATCTGGAACGGACAGGGAAGACAGTTGAAGATAATGTGCTGTTTACGCAACTGCATGCAAAGGTATCTATTTTGTAATATCGAACTCAAGAAGACACTTCAGAGTTCATTTGTCAACTCACTATGCAAGTACTGCAAGTATACAGGATGATCTTATAAAGTTATTGTGTATCTAGATGGCCCTCAGTGAAGATACTGCTCGTGCAAGTTGTCGAAAGGTGTATTCTCATGCTCACGACTTCAATATCAACTCAATCTCAAATAATAGGTAAAGATTTTCCATGCAGTGTGCATTAAAATGCCCTTTCTTTTCAGCCGTGCCGACTACTATAATATAAGGAACAACCGGTTCATGATCTCTGTGCAGTGATGGTGAGACGTTTATTTCCGCAGATGATCTTCGAATTAACTTGTGGAATCTTGAGATCCATGATCAGTGCTTTAATATTATTGACATGAAACCGCCAAATATGGAAGACCTTACTGGTAATTGATTATCTCTTTGGTGTTGAATTAATGCCACTGTGCTGCATTTTTCTGTGTTAAATATGTTATTTCTTAAACTTTGCATTTTTTTTTCAATTGTATTATACTTTACTTCTTTATAGTTGAGTCCCAAAGCATTTAAAAAAGTTAAAAATATTTCCTAAGAATGATCTTAACCTTACTGACTTTATTTCTTAAATGATTAGGTTGCAACTATATAATAAATTTCTCATTAAGTTAATTTATTATTTGCTGATTTATAAGAAAGTTTAGTTAGAACATATGTAAAGGACTTAATTGAAAACAACAAAGGTTATGAAAAATTGTAAAAAGTAGAAGTCTTATATGAAAATGAGAATTATTTTCATTTGGATAAATTTTAGGAATCATTTAAAATCAATATGAAAGACAGATTTGAATGATATGAAATAAAGTTTTAAAATTTGTTTAGAAAATCTAAAAGATTTAGTATTAGACATGTTTTTGTCCTTCTCTCCATACCATAACTTTTTTCTACAATCTGTGACTTGATGATTCTTATTCGATGGGTCGCATGGTCATTACATTGCCTGGTACTGTACTATACTGTCTAATATTTGTTTTTATCAATATAAGTTTAAAAAATTGACTTATAATCTTGCTTAAAGTTTTCGTCTTTAACAATTTTGTTTGTTAAGGTCAAATTTGGAAACTCATATTTGGTCCCAGTTTGATGCTTTTTCCCTGAATTTTTTCTAATACCTTCTCATGGAAGTCCTTAACTTTTGTTCAGAGGTCATAACATCTGCTGAGTTCCATCCAATTCACTGCAATCTTCTTGCTTTTAGCACTTCAAGAGGTTTTATTCGTCTTGTTGACATGCGTCAGTCAGCATTATGTGATTGTAGTGGACAAATGTAAGTGGTTTATTATCTTTTTCTAGTGGCCCTTATATGTTTCATGGTTTTTGCTTGTAATATTGGCTTGTCTTATCCAAGTATAATCTATTGTGTAAGGCCCCAATATATACCCTAGAAGCATTATAGCGTGTCTAGGGTGTATTAAGAAGTAAACATAAAGAATTAAGTACATAAAATGAAATCAATTGATGATATTATATGCCAATGGGAGAACTAAAGAAAGAAGGATCAAATATGAAGTTTACCTAAAGTCAACACATGATCCAATAGGATTGAAGCATGTGTATAATTCTAGAAATGGCATGAAATGGGTACATAACAAAGAGAGAGGGATGATGCATTTTGGGGTTTTAATTCCAGATTTTCCTATTCTCATTTTGTATTATACCTTACTTGATTCACCAATTAGAAACACCATAAATACATAGCTCAATCCCAATTCCAGCCTTATAATTCTAGCTCTTCATGAGCAAAGTAAGAAAAGATAAAGATGAGGAGAAAAACCACTTAACTTTTACCTTGATTTCTACTTAAAATTAGCTTGATTCCTTATATATGCAAAATGATGTGAATAAGAGGAGGAAATGAGACGAGGAAAATCTGGAATTAAAACCCCAATATGCACCATCTGGCTGTCCTCTCTTTTATACCCATTTCATGCAATTTATAGAATTACACATCTGCTTCAATCCTGTTGAATCATGTGTTGACTTTAGGTAAACTTCACATTTGATCCTTTTTCCTCCTTTAGTTCCCACATTGGCATATAATATCATCAATTGACGTATAATTATACATGTCCATGCTGAAAAAAACAAATTACCAATTTATCCATTTTTAAATTAATTACCATTATACTCCTTACTATGCTTAGATGCACTTAATTCTTTATGTTCACTTCTTAATACACTCTATACAAGCTATAATGTTTCTAGGGTATATGTTGAGGCCTTACATATTGTATTTAGAGTGGTATAATGACTTTGGAGACATTATTGCAGATTACAAGATACAAACTCCCATGGGCCAAAATCATTATTTACAGAAATTATTGCTTCAATATCTGATGTGAAGTTTACAAATGATGGACAGCACATCTTGAGTCGTGATTACATGAATCTGAAGGTCTTTAACCCTGATCAAATCATATTTGCCCCCAAGCCCTACTTTGTTTGTATACTTCTGTGAATCTTGATCAATTATTATTGCATTCCAAATTAGATAGCATATATAATGTCTTGAACAAGGTGATGCTTTCATATCTTGCTTTAGCTATGGGACACACGTGTGGATTTTTCACCAGTTGCAGTATTCAAGATTCATGAGCACCTGCGCCCTAAGGTAAGAGCACGTATTTATTGCTTTCCCCTTCAGAAAGGTATTTTTTTACAAATGTACTTATGATGAAAGATGAAATTTATTTTATAAGACTTTGATTTGATGTTTCTCCAGTTTTTGTCTCTGTAGATCAAACAACAAACTCTTAATGGTTTCCATTGTTGCATATACGTTTCTTATCAGCTGCATCATATTCTAAATCCAAGTAAAACTGATATTTCATTAGTTATCAGGGCTCATCGTGAAGTCTAGCTCCTTATTTCCATTTCATATGCTGGTTTTCAATTTTGAGCCTAATTTTGTGATTGGACCCTTTATTTGTTCCTTCAATACCATTTATGTACAAATCTATTTAAATGGTAGATTTTGCTCATAGTCGACCTTAGCTCAGTGGCTAGAGCAGAGGACTGGTCCTCTAGGTCGCTGGTTCGATTCCGGCAGGTCGAAGGATGAGTTTCTTGGCCTATGTCATTCCTTCCTTATCCTTTTGTCATCATCTTAAGATCTCAACAATTTAACACTATGATGACCTTTAAGCTACAGTGAATTTGTTTGGAACTCTAATACAATTCTATGTTCTGGACACAATAATAAAGTTGTTGAGCCTATGAACAGTATCTTTTATAGGAGTTCATCTGGTGTGCTGACAAAATTATTTAGGGTATGGGAGTGGTTGGGATAAACGAAATAGATGTTTAGTTTATGTAGGATAATATATCAGAATCTTGACTTTGTAAGTACATACTATTGAACAGAAAGTGAACGAGTTTTACAGCATACGTATTCTTATGCAATAAATAGAGTTCACTAAAAAATTTGTCTTAAATCTCTCCAAAGGTATTGGATAGGCTACCCCTTGGGAACATATGGGATGGTTCTGCAGTCTGTGGTACAACTTCCATGCCTTCTTTCCCATTTTTGTAGTAGTCTATTCCACCCTATAGTGTCAAATGCATCAAAAGCAACGTAATGTAACGGGGCTTGTCCTGTTTATAATCTGCAGAATTAGGTAATTGAGCCAAAGTGTGATGTTTTCCTGGAAACTGATCGAGTCACAAGCCTTCTCCACTCAGGCATACAATCTGGCAGTATGTCCAAGAGTTTGTTCTTCCTATTTATGTTAGATTACAATATGAGCTTCTTTAGGGTTAGAGAGAACCCATAGATCTCTAGAACAAGACCCTGGTTTTGTTTGTAGAAAAATTCAGCATGCTTTTCCTTCACGATTGCAGAAGAATTGATAGTGTACCACTAGCTCTGAAACTAGGACAATAAATAGACATGAAAAATGACCAACATATGTAACTGCAAATAACTTCTTAACCCCACTTCTATAATAATGACTAATAATAATTCTACTAATAATCTAAGACCTATGAGAAATTTTTTTGAGAAAGCATGGGCATATATGACATGTGAAGAAAGTAGCTTGTTGGTATATTCTACTACAAACCAAGTGCCAATGATTAGTTCTCTATCTTAGAATAGCTCATGGAGCCAACTTTTCAAGAAAAGAACATGCACATCGAAAGAGGGATTGTTTCAAATGATTGGAAGAAGTAGGTGACCAAGCAATTGGTATTTGTTGAACACGCTCCTCAAGTTTGAACTAAATAACTATAAGTTGACGACTACCGAAATAACACATTCATGAATGAAAGTTTGTATCTTATGAATTCTTATTGTAGCAATCCATGAACTTGTGCCTAATGAAACAGTTTCTGGTCTTTATGTTTGAACTGAAGACTTTATGTCATTTGATTCTACCTTGTGGTTAACAACATGCTCTATGTTCTGCAGTTATGCGATTTGTATAATAATGATTCCGTATTGGATAAATTTGGTTGCTGTGTCAGTGGAGATGGACTTAACTTTGCAACTGGTTCTTACAGGTTTATCTGTTGACCTCAAACAAGAGTAGCATGTTATACTTTGTTGTGAGTTGGGATTTTGTATTTCTAGTAAATAATCTTCCCTGATTTGCTTTTAGCAATCTTTTACGTATATTCTCACATGGAGGAAGCGAAGAAGGGATTACAATTGAAGCTAGCAAAAACCCGAATAGGTCGATTCTCATATCTTATTTCTTCAAATAATGCATCTGGTTTGAACTAAGGGAAAGTTGTGTGTTTAGCTGATTGTGAATTGTTATAGTTATTCAACATGCAATACTACAAACTTTATTGTTGATATAGATCAAAAATGAGATGTGTTACTTTGCCAATATGCAACATGACTGAGTATACCCACTTGGTTTGCATATTTGTATGAGCAAATTTTATGACATCAGCATACAAAAACCTATGATATAACTAGGTCACAGGATTTGGGAAGTTCGTTTCTTCGGGCCCAGTAGGATCTATCAAGATTCTGTATTTTTGGTACAATATGAAGATTATTCTGTTTGGTTGACTTTGTTCAGTTAAAGATGGTGAGTCAATAAATACATCAGGTATGAGTTTATTAAATTGTTCCCTGATTTTAGGCTTACTGTGAACATCCACCAATAATTAGACAACGTGATCTAGTAGAGTTTAGCAAATTCAAGGAGACCATCAAGCAGTCCAACAAATAATGAAATCATATTTTGATAAAAAGCATTGGAGCTATCTGAATTTGGAGGTATTTGTTAAATTGGCCAGCAGATTTCAAATTTATAGTAATTGATCATGTTTGTCATTGTGTAACCATGTAAGTTCTTCGTAATGGTCAAAGATTGTGATGGTGATGCCTTTTTTGTTACATATAAAAACAGGAAGTCTCTTCTTCATTCTGCTTCAAGGGCGAGGAGGTTGTCCTTGAGCAACTTAACCCGTGGATTCCATCTGCAAGGTTAATATCTCAAATGATGTTATTATGGGTATATAAATTTTGCAACTGAGGTTCATACTCACTATGATATTTTTAGCTGACTATACGGCACATCAAAATTCAACTTCAGGCAGCAATGAGTTCTCCTTCGACCTAACCTCCAAGCTACTTCATTTGGCATGGCATCCAGCGACCAACTTACTTGCCTGTGCTTCTGGTAGTAGCTTGTGGATGTATTATAAGTAACGTTGCGGATGGAAAATTTTCAGTAACTAGCAGAAGTTTATTTCTGGAGGAAAGTAGGTATTAATAAGATAGTGGAAGTGAATAGGTGCTGGCATAAACAAACCAGAAGGCAACTCCCTCCGCCTTCAATGTTTATAGGTTTAGTCAAATATAGGAGTAGTAACGTAAGATTTGACTTATAATAGATTTTTCTTTGGTTTCACATAAGACATCAATTCATTTTGCAATTTTGTTTGTAATATACTTAGATTATTAGAAGAAGAGGCAAGGAAAATATTATTCTCAGTTACACGATGTGCAAACTTAGACGTCTTGTCCTCTTTTATGAAGTACGTTAAGACTACGCTAAATGTCTCTAGATGAAGGGTAAGTTAGATTTAAAGTATGTACTTTGCTCTGTTTCAAAAGTTGTAGTTAAGCTTTAGTTCCAAATGTTTGGATCTAGAAAACTGTACCAAATTCTCTGATCATGAGGATTTTGAATTCCTCAATTTGAACCATATGTTCAAATCTTCGTAAAATTTCTGAAAACTGAAAATAAAAGCAGCGGAGGAGTACAAACATAATGTAAAAACAAACAAGAGAAAGACCTTTCACATAAACCCTTTGTTTCTGTTTGGATATATATCTTTAGTCCTCGATAGCTTACCATAGAATATAAGTATTGGATTAAATATATTGAGATTCTTTGTGGTTCAATTTTTTTTAAATTCTTTTCAAGATTATCACTCACTTTATTATCATCACAATATTATTAAGTTACGACACAACCTCTTTATTGTATCCTATTTAGTTTCATTTTTTTCAAAAATGACGTAATATTAACATTTTAATATGATATTGTTTTAGAATTATTAATAAATGAAAAATTAAAAATATGATCGAAAGAGATGAGAGCAGTTAAACAATACTAAGTGAGGGTAAGTGAGTGATCGTTTCCAAATATGAAAATTGAAGTGAAAACAAGGTCAAACTACAAAGATATAATGTACTCAAAGTAGTCACTCCATGTTGGGTTGACAATATGTTAGGTCTATCTTTATTTTTGTGGTCTAAACTTGAACCAATTAGACTTGAGCCAAGAGTAAAATGATGTCATTTTTTAAAACTAACTTAACTCGTTTGAGTCAAATTAGTTCATTCAATTATGGTTAAATCTAATTTGATCCATTGACTTTGAGTTGAATCGAACTCATTTTACTAATCTTAACTATGTGTTTAAAAGTATATATAACAATGCTACTTATAGAAAATGCAAAGCATAAAACTAAGAACTAAATAATGTTTAAAACTTAATGACAAACATACGATTTCCTAGTTTTTATCATTGACAAAAAAACTAAATATTTACAGTTGCAAAATTAACATGATATCAAACACACCAAGGTAGATATCCTACTTTCAATTCCTATTCCTAATGCTTTCCCTTAAGCTAGATTGAATATATCTTCTATGATCAACTTATTGATTATGTAGTCAAGCTATTTCTTGTGTAGACCTTTGTGAGAATATCAGTTGCTTGTTCAACATTAGGTATATAAACCATATATATCAATCCCTTCTCAAGTTTTTGTTTGATAAAGTACTTGTCAACTTTCACATGTTTAGTTCTATCATGAAAAACAAGATAATGAGTTACTTGTTGTCACATTACACTTTCATTGGTGATATACTTTTAAGTTTTAAATATTCAAAATTTTCTTAATTCACACAACTTTTCACAAATTTTGTGAGCCAAATATCTAAATTTTACTTTAACATCACATCTAGCTACTACATCTTGTTTTATACTCCTCTAAGTCATCAAATTTCCTTTAACAAAGACATAATAACCTGAAGTAGCTTTCAATTCATGATGCTTCCAACTCAATTTGCATATGTATATATTACTATTTAAAGATGTTCTTGTTTCTAAATAAGAGATCTTCACTGTGAGTTTCCTTTAAATACCTTATTTTCATGTATGCTACTTTGAACTATTCTTTTTCTAGTAAATGCATGAATTGACTAACTTTATAGTCAAATATTATGTTTTGACATGTATGAGATAAGTAGATCAACTTTCTAACGATCTTTTGAAATTATAATCAACTTTCCAACCATCTTTTGAAATTATCCTTATTTATCACATCCATTTTTGTATGTTGAAGGTTCACATTAGGCTCAATTGGTGTTTCAACAACTTTGCATCCTAGCAGACTCGTTTCATAAAGCATGTCAAGTGTGTTTGGATCTAATAAACTCCATTTTAACAAAATATTATTTTCGTATTTCGAGATATTTTCTCTCCAAATATGTAACAAGTTTTTCTTTAAACCTTTTAATTTTGTGTTTTATCAGTTGCCAAGTTAAAATCATCTATATAAATAATTAAGGTAGCTATTTTTCCTTCTTTTAAGTGTTTATAGAGCATCATATGATTTGTTTGACTTTGTCTATATCTATATTTTTTAGAACATCTCCAAAGCATTCAACCATGCATTTGAGGATTGTTTCAAACCATACAAAGATTTTTTTAACTTGCAAACTTTATCAATAACAAACTCCTTCTCAAATCATAGGGTAAACTCATATAACAATGTATCCATGCAAGAAAGACATTTTTTAAACATCTAATTGGTACAAAGACCAATTGTAATTCAATACTAAAAATAGTAAAAATTGAATTGAGATCATCTTGGCTACTGAAGCAAAAGTCACCAAGTAGTTAACACCAAATGTTTATGTAAATCCTTTTGCTAAGAGTTTCGACTTATACCTTTTCACATTACATCTTCTTTACAGTTTATTGTAAATATCCACTTACGTTATACAATCTTCTTGCCCTGAAGTAAAATTGTTACTTTTTAAGTTCCATTCTTTTCCTAAGTATTTATCTCTTTCATTACTGTTATTTTCCAATTTAAGTAATCTAAAGCTTCCTTAATAGTTCTAGGGACAAACATGTCATCTATCTTTTAAGTAAATGCTCTTTAAGTATTTACCAGTTTATCATAGGATAAATATTTAGTAGTATGATATTGGGTACATTTTCAAACTTCCTTTCTAAGGGATATAGGAAAATCATGATAGGTGTATTCATCATTAGTGTATGAGCTGGTGATTGCGTAGTGATAGATTAAAGAATAAGATTAGAATTATTAGAATTATTTACCTTTTCTCAAAGATTTTTATTGGCTTTATAGAAAAATGCGTTACTAGTCTTTACTTCTTTTTGATTATTTCTAGTTCAAGGACAGGAATAACTTGTTTCACTTATACTATCTCTCCTTACTGACAAGCCATCTATTTTTGAAAAAGTTCGACTAAAACTTTCTATATCCTCCATATTTTTAACTAATGATTATGCATCTGCTAAAAAAAATGGAATGAGAAGTGAGAATAGGATTTTATAAAGGAAGTAAAATTGTCTTCCTTTATTTTATTCTCCCCTTTAAGAGCATTTTTGGAAAAATATGATTGTTTTATTTTTGAGAGTTGAATAATTAAAAGGATGAAAAAGCTATACGATAAGTTAAGATAGGTAAGGCTAGTTATATATAAGATAAGGAATGAAATGGGAAGCAAAATAGGATTGAGCTATCACCACAGTTTGAACAAAATTACAAGCAAGATAAGAGCATTTCTACACTTAAATTAGCCCCCACATATTCTTGATAGATAGGGAAAAGTCAATAGGCTTTAAGTGGCACCAGATCAGCTCTTTAATATGTTGTAGAGTGTTGGTTTTGAGTTGCTACAAGCTGCTTTATGTCTGTCTATATTTCCTGGAGTTCCTTTCTCTCCATACTTCATATATGAAGGTACAAAATGCCCATTTAAGCAACTTTGTGCCTTGCTTTGGAAGAGAGGTCTCAATGATCAAACAGAATAGCCTATCCTCGTCTGTTTCAATTGTGTGGAAATTGACAGAGCTCTTGAGGTAATTCTAGGTTTCTAGTATGTAAGTACATCTAACAAACAGGTGATTCCTTGTTTCTGTCTCTTAGTGACAGAGGTGGTAAAGAGGATTTGGGGAAGATTTATTTTTGTCCATGGTGTTTAGTTTGTTTTTCAAGGCTAGCCAAAAGATGAAGACAACTCCAGATATATGCTTTTTAAACTAAACTAAGCTAAACCAAGGCACCTTGGGAAGTTGATGAGCAAATAGACCATATGCAGATTTGTTGCTATAGGATCTTGAAGAAATATTAACCTAAATCAATCTATGAACTTTACTAGGAATTATTTTTCAAAAAAAACTTTACTAGGATTTGACCTGCAAGTTAGGAGAATGTCTTTGAATCTGCTGGTTTCTCTAATTATAAGGGACCAATTATTGTCTTTGATCATATTAGCCTCCTTAGCATAAGCTTTATCATATGCCTAAGTTGGAAGATGCTAGGAATAAGGAATAGGGGCCTTGGGAGCTTTAGTTGTCATACCATATATTTATATATTCCCCATTGCCAATAACAGATTTGAATGCTATGTATAGTCTAGGCATTTTCCTAAGAATTTCAGTTAGTGTCGAGGAGAGATTCTGGCTGTATTTGAGCTCCCATAATTTGGTGTTCTTCAGGTGACATGAGTGCATCCACATAATCCACAAATTTTCTTTGTTAGTGAGCAATTTCCAAACCCTTTTTGTTAATATTACCTTGCCAGTTGCTTAAAGGATTTGATACCTAGTCCACCTTGTTCTAAAGGTTTACATAGATCATTATAGGCAACTTTAGCTCCTACATATTTATAAGAATTACCATGTTATAGAAAATTCCTCATGAATCTTTCAATGTCTTTAATGATCTTCTCAGGAAGAATAAGGTGATTTAGCCAGTAAGCATGAATGTTGGAGATGACAGAGTTGATTAATTGGATCCTATCCACATAAGATAAGCTTTTGTTACACCAGCTACCAATTCTCCCTTTAATCATATCAAATAATTTAGTGCAGTCCTTGTAAGTTGGTTTGTGGTTTATGATTGGGATCCCCAGGTATGTGATTGGTAATTGTGTCACTTTAAAACCTACCATACTTATAATGTGCTCTCGTTTGGCCATTGCATCCCTGGATAAGATTATGGAACTCTTTTAAGGATTCAAATCATTACTTGAGAGTGCAGTAAACTATTTAACAGACTGAAGTAAGGTGTTAATGGAATATATATTAGCTTTATAAAACATGAGAAGAGCATTAGCAAAAGCTAACTTAAAGAGTTTAAGTTTAGCATATTTTTATGGAATTTAAAACATTATTTGACCCTAATATTAGGGGTAGTGATTTTGTGCAACACTTCTATGCATATTGAGAAGAGGTAGGGGGATAAGAGATCCCCTTGCCTAATTCCTTGCTCCCCTTAAACCACTGAGTCTATTCACCATTAACTAGTACACTGTAGGAAGCAGTTTTGACAAATTGCATAACAAAATGTATGAATTGATGTGGCATACCAAAGTCTTGGAGTTAGTGTGATAACAACCCTAATTAATAAAGTCAAAGTCATGGTTGACCTGTTGCTTTTCTTTAGTATACTTGGAGCAATTCCTGTGCCACTAGTGTGTTGCCTCTAATGGGTCCACCTTCAATGAAAGCACTTTGAGACTTAATGATAATAGTTTCCATCATTAGCTTCAACCTTTGAACTATAATGTTGGAAATGATTTTATAAATGGTGTTGCAACAAAATATTTGCCTATATTCATCTATGCTATTTGGATTAGGGCAATTAGGGACCATTTATATGTGTGATTGGTTGATTTCCCTTAAGAGGATCCATTTTTCAAAAAATTTCATCACTACTTTATATACATGCTCCCTTGTCCATTGCTAAGTTTGTTTGAAGAAGTAAGAGTTTAAGCCATTAGGGCTAAGAGTTTTGAAGGAATTTATGCTTTTCAATGTTAGCTCAATGTGTTTAGATTGGAGGGCAAGTATGTTGGACCTCGAATCTGTTGGATCCCGTTCCCGGAATCCAACTCTCTTGCTTAAAATCGTGAAACTTGAGCGTGCGTGTAACCTTGAAGTGTTATAAATTTTTTTTTCATTCTTAATCCCTTTGAACCCTTAAGACATTATGAATACATCTTCAATCTTGTAACATCCCAAAATTCACTTACATTAGTTCCATGGTGTGCCCAAACAAAAACAGTCACATGCTTGAACTCATTTCTCCTGCGCGTACACCCAAATTGGAAAACTTAAAATCTTAAATTTATTTTGACTTCTTCATAGAAATCATAGCTTTATATCTCTTGTTCAATTTGGT
>JAOTAX010000007.1:23586870-23602491 GCA_025629825.1 Erythroxylum guanchezii
GTTCATCAATTTCTAATATTATTATTATTTGATTTTCACCAAAATTATTAGACGTGAAGTCATTTTGACTTAACAATAACTATGGGCGGGACGATTGTATTCAACAGTTTGTATCTTGGGTGAGTTTTTGCCAACTTGTAGGAGGATTAAAGACGCTACAATTATAAAAACAAGGGCGACTCCAGCAGCGATAGTGACGATGTTTTCAGCTCCAAAAGAAGATGAACCAATAGTAGAGGCTATTTGTAAGCAACCTAATCTTGCAAGACACGTACCTGACATCTTAAGTGATATCCGAATACATACCCCACAAGGGTGGCATGCTAGAGCACTCATATTCTCTTATAAGGCATCGTAAAGAATGACACAATAATTAAAAATCCAAAATTTCCTCATTTCATTTCATAAAAACCAAATACTCATTTTAGCTTTACAAAATCATCCAAATATATAGATTATCAAATCTAAATACATAACACGCTACACAAATGAGGAATTATACAAAAATTTTATCTAATCCTTCCTTCTCAGTTGACTGACCTTTAACCCATTCCTTCTTTCCAAAAGTACAAGAACTATGCCTCTTGTAGAGTCTCTCTGTCACTTGTGTCCTCTCTCGGTCGAAATATCAAGATTGCAATTTTGGTGAGTTTTGCGAACTTAATGAGGTAACCATCCTTGATGACTCACTCATTGCACATAACACATCAACATATATAACCACATAATTCACATCATTTTATTTATCATCATGTAACATTAGATATCACTTTTTTCACAAACATTCATGTTCTCATTCAAATATAAGTCAACATTTCATTTCAATCACTCAAACATACATATTAAATGGATATGCAATGCTCATAAGACTCATTTCCAATTATTACATTGTTGTGACCGAGTGCTTAAAACTATCCCGTATCTATTGTGGATACTAGGCTCATTGTGAATTGTCCCTTATCCATTTGGGATACAGGGCTCATTATACATAGCGAGGCTTTGGCTCTTAATCACATTATGAGATTTAAGTTCATTTTCGGTGGCTACTCAGGTCACAACTGCCATTATCTGTTCATGCATTCATATAATGAAATGCATCACATTCACATTCATATTTATCTTCGAACTTTGGTCCGGCAGTCAATAAAATGTTAAAAAATCACATATTTCGTCAAATTCACATACAAGGAACACTTCCAATATGTCATTCATGTGTCAAACACCACAAACATGTCATACACATTTGTACACATTTTCAAGAATTATCACCTCTCCAATAATCAGAAGAGATGTGCTTTCAAAATTGACCTCCAAAAAGCTTATGATTCCATTTAATAGGATTTTCTCATTAATGCTTTAAAAGCTATAGGTCTACCTCCAAAGTTCATTACTTGGATCCAAGAGTGCATTTCCTCCCCTTCTTATTCTATTATGATCAATGGTTCACCTTCCAAATTTTTAAGAGGAAAGTCAGGACTAAGATAAGGAGATCCTTTTATCTCCTTTCCTTTTCATTATTTGCATGGAAGTATTCTCTAGGAGCTTGAACGATTGCATAGTCAGAAGTCCTTCTTTCAAATACCACTAGAGGTGCAAAACCCTTAAACTCACTCATCTCTTGTTTGCTAACGACCTACTGTTATTTTGTCATGCATTCAGGTTTAGCTTAAACTTTTCTCAATTGTCTGAGTTCATTCTCTAGACTTTAAAGAATGGATATTAATCCTTCCAAGAGTCAGTTTTTCCTATCTCATGATATGGATAACTTGACCTATCAGATGGAAGTAATATCAGGGCTTAAGAAAGGACCTCCCCTCATTAGATATTTGAGAGTACCTCTTATAACAGAGAGGGTATCGAGAAGGGAGTGTTTACCTTTATTGGATAAGATTGATGTGACGATTAACAAATGGACTCGCAAAAACCTTTCCTATGCTGGTAGATTACAACTGGTGATTTCTATTCTATCTTCTTTTCAAGTGTATTGGGCTATTCACTTCATTCTCCCTTCTTCCATCCTTAAGGAGATAGAAGCTAAAATTAGGAATTTTTTGTGGGCTGGGAACGTAGCTATAAACTCCCATTCTAAGGTTAAATGGAGTGACATTAATAGACCGAAAAGGGAGGGTGGTTTAGGGATTAAATATTTGCCAACTTGGAATTTTGTCTTGTTAGGGAAGAGGATCTGGTATCTGTTTTATGATAGTGAGGCTTTGTGGGTTAGTGGGTGCATACGATCATTTTGATAAGGAAAAATTTTTGAAGTGCACAACCTACCAATAATAGTTCTTGGAGTTAGAGGAAAATCTTATTTGTGAGGGATAAATTGGAGAACCAATTCAGATTTAGGATAGGAAATGGACATTCTACACTCTTATGGCAGGATCCTTGGCATCCGAGGGAAATCCTAAAGAACTTCTCTTCATCGAGGGAGATAAATGGTTCCGGACTACCCATGACAACAAAAGTTTATGAAGTTATCAGAAATAATGAGTGGAGATGGCAAGAAATACCTATAGAGATCATTGGTAACCTTGAACCCATATAGTACCAACCAAATAGCTCCAAAACAGATTATTTGGAATAGTTACCTAGCCTTTCAAAAAATATACCAATGGATCAGCCTATAATTTCTTGAGACCTTCAACACAGACTGTTTCTTGGCATAATCTGGTTTGGTTCAAAAACAACAGCCTTAGGTGTTCCTTCATATTGTGGTTGGTTTTCCTTAAAAAATTTCAGACACAGGATAAACTTCTTTTTCTCTATACTCCTAACTGTTGTTCTCTATGTATATCAGAAAATGAGTCCAATAAGCATTTGTTCTTTGAATGCCCATTCTCTAAATCAATATGGGAGCATTGCCTTAACCACTTCCAAATACTCATCCCCAACATGACAAGCCTCCAATCCATCCTCAATTGGTTTAACTAAACAACCTCACACAGTAACCTTTTCCCTATTCTATTGTCCACTACTATTTATAACATTTGGACTGAAAGAAATACAAGAACCTTCAAGGATGTAGCCATGGATGTGGAGAGCTTACACTCCAGAGTAATTTTCCAAATTCTTAAACATCTCGGTCCAAACACATTGGGAAGGTAATTAGAGGTAGAAATTATACACTAACACTGTTTTGCAAATTCTCTATTTCAGATATGGTATCAACACATATAACTGCACATATACTTCTTGGGTGGAAAAAGAGAGGATGGAAACAACAAGCAATTCTACTTTAATTCAGGAATTATGGAGCTTTGGAAGGAAATGGTTTTGGTAACAAAGAGTCGTAGGTGTACAACTTTCCTTACATCTTATTAATGTTTGCAAGGCAGATGATCAGAAGATTAACACTTAGAGAATCACTTCCTGTGGATGCTCTATTGAGAATGGCATATGGGATGAAGGCAACCTTGACAGTTTAAAATTGAACATTTAAGCTTCTTTTAGCAAATTTGATTGCGGTTTGTTTGTTTGGGTTTTGTATATGAGTGTTGAAATGTTGTGCTACTGGAATGTTTGTGTTGGCCTCGAATTTTGTTCATTGAAGTTAAGCATGATTTAAATAAATTTTGAGGTCTTGATAGAATAAATATTTTATTTTGTAGAGTTAATTAGCATTTTAATATGAGTAAGATTATATGACATAGGTTAGTTGAATTATAGTGTTAAGGTGGTAAGATTGCATGAGGGGAAAAATTGGCAAGTCACTTAAGCATTTAAGTTACAAGGCATATAAGGAAGGGTAAAATGGACATTGTACAATCATTAATGGTATAAAAGGAAGAAGAAAAGAGTGTCTTGCAATTAAAAGAAGCCAAAAACGTGAATAAGAGAAAGGAGAGAAGACAGAAGGAGAGAAAAGAAAGAAGTGAGCTAGGGTTCAATTTTTCTAAGTCTTCAAGAGTGATTTTGAAGTTATTCAAAAAGGGAAAAAGTTAGAAGAAGATGATAGCTTCCATTAGAGCCAACAAACTCTTCATTTGGTGAAGATTCAAGGTAAGTTTGATCTTAATATTTTGGATTTTTGAAAGGGTTTTGGTTCATATAGCTTAAGAAATATATGGGTTTAAGGATTCTAGGATCAATTTTAGTGAATTTGTCTTATGGGTTCTCCAACTGGAATTCCCATTGAATGGAAGTTTTGTCTTTAATAAAGGGAATCAAGGAAAGGCAAGGGGAGAGGCATTTTGAACAAGCATTAAGTAAGGAATTTTAAGGTGGGTTTCATGTTTATAATTGAGTAATGAGCCATTAAGGTTTTTTTTCAAATCAAGAAAATAAACGGATTTCAATTAAATGTTGCTTTTATTGTTATGATTAATTTGAGAAATTGCTACATGTTTAGTGTGTGAAATTTTGATGATGAATTGTGAATTGTTGAATGAAAGGGTTTTTGAAAAATTGCATGTTTATAAAAAACAAGTTTTCGAAATGTGCTATTTGGGCAATCGGTTTTCAAGTCATGAGTTACATGTTATGTGGGTTTGTGGTGATCTATTATGTTTGTCAAGTGCACTTGTCTGAAGGCTTCTCCCATCTGCCTTTTAGTAGCACGGAGTTCCTTCATGGACTCCCTCATGTTTACGACTACACAAAACCACTATGTAGGATTGTGTTAGTTCGTTCTGTTCACGACTACACAGGACCATTATATGGGAATGTGTTCGTATGTTCTGTTACAGACCTACCCAAACCATTATAATGTGCTTATGTGGTTACATGTGTTTACAAGTTTGATAAATGTATGATTTATGTTGCTTATGAATTGTTTGATTGACGAGAATTTGAGAAACATGTGTTTTACGATTCAATAAGAATTTTATATGACAATGAACTTTTTGAATGGTTTTGCTTATTATCCGTTATAAACTTGTTACCCACGAGCTTTTAAGCTCACCCCCATTTCCTTTCCATATTCAAGTGATGAGCAAGAGATCGAGTGAAAGAGAGTCAAGGCATCACTCGAATTTGCAAGTTTTGTTTTATTTTGGATTAATTCATGTAAAACAAGGTTGTAGTCGCATGTTAAGCAATTATAGTTAAAGTATTTTATGTATTTTGGGATTTTGCAAAATATTGTATTGTGGCTCGGAATGCCCATTGAAGTTTGTAAAACTATTAATTTATGATGTTAATAAAATATGGATTTGTGTATGGATTTGAAATGTGAATTTGTATATGGATGAGGTGGAGTTGGAATATGATTTAATTAAGGATGAGGTTAAGTTGGAATTAAGTACACTTGAAGAAGTTATCAACTTGAGTTAATGATTTTGAACATGAATTGTTTTGATATATATATATACATCAGTGAGATGATATGGAAAAGAAAATAGGAATTATGAATGATGAAATGTAGTTAAATGGTTAAGAATAATGTTGCATGAGAGGAAGTGAATTTGGGACAATTTTTCAAGTCTTTCATAAGGGTAAAATTATGTTCTGACTTCAGGGGAAAATCTGGAATAATCTAGGTAGAACTAGTCAACATTGTTTTCTTGGAATTGTAGATGATCTTTCTAACTTTCCAACAATACAAAGTTTGTAATTTTTAGATACTTGAGTGAAAAGATATGATTGTTACAAGATGTGATGCTGTATGGATTGTATGCATAGGATAGCTGTGGTAAATGATGAGAACGTGTGGTTTTGATGAATCAAATGGGTTGAGAATTGAGAGTTTTATGAGATAATTTTGGTGTTTGAATTGATATAAAGAGATTTTGCACTAGAAGTGTTGAATTTGGGAAGATTATGAGTGAATATGATGTTAGATTGGATGTAGGAAGCATTGGAGAGGCTTTTGAGGGATTTGGGGAACCCCTATGTCCGTTAGATGGACTTTAGGTCCATTAAACAGACCTTCTTGGGTCAAAAATGACCCCTAGTATCGCCAATGTCCGTTTAACGGACATACCCTGTACACCCACAGTAATTTGCGTTTTTGACCCTTTAAATGGCAAAATCTTGCTTTGTGGTCTTCATTAAAGTTGTAGATCTAGAAGCCTTCTTTCAAAAAATCTATGAACGAAAGCAATCCAGCATAGCTATTGAAAGTTATGGCAATTTTGCCATGTTAGGTATGATATGATTGAGGGTATAAACATGTTGGATTCTTTTGGCCATAACTTCATCATCCAACCTCCAAATGAGGTGATTCTTAAAGCAATAGATTTCTAAGACATTTTTATATCTCCCCATAAAAAGTGGTCGTCTTTAGGGTTCATTTGAAAATTATTGATGGAAAGGAAGTGAGGGAATCGATGGAAGAGCATGAATTGATTATGTTACTGAACATACTTTGGTATTTTAATGATATCTTGATCTGTAGAGCTTAAAGTAAGATGATTCTTATCTCTAAATAAATTAGAGACTTAGGGATACAAATGGTCTAAAGAAATAGAGTGTTAATTCTATCCTTAAGACCTTCAATTTCTAGATGAAAGTTGAGTATAGTGTACTGTTTAGTATAATAATAGTCCGCAAATGTTTGGGATATAACTTTCAGACTACTGAACCAAATTGAATGATTTTGGTGTCATTAGAAACTTAAGACAATGGTAAATAAATGTTCTGAAGAAGTCGAATTGAAATTCTGGTTTGAAGATTTCCAAATTCTGTTCTGAAATAGGAGAAATGAGTTTGAGTATGGTGACTGATTTGTGTGGGCACGCCATTGAACAAATTATGAGAAAATTTTTAGGATGTTATGAGAATGAAGATGAACTGATGATGGCTAATAAGGGTTAAATAAAATAAACCTACAGAATAATACACGCAGATTTCGTGAGTCCAAAGTATGTTGGAAATCCAGATATAAAGAGTAGTAATGAAGATCACTTTTTATGACTCAAGAGTTGGGTTCCGGAAGTGGGGTCCAACATGTATGGTATTAGAGTAAGAGTTGGGTTCTAGAAACGGGATCCAACATTTATGGTATCAAAGCAAGAGTTGGATTCCGAATACGGGGTCCAACAGTTTGTGACTAGCTTTTGGGTACTGGGTAAAAGAGTTACAGTAATAAGGTTTCATGGTAGGAAATAAGGGAGGAGTGTTGGTGGTAATGCTTGTTTATCTTTGAAATAGGTTTATTACTATTTTGCACTACCTTCTTTCTTTTGGTTGGTAAGAGATTTCCTTTAGAAAATCTCTAGTGATGTACAAATCATTTTCTATTTGTATAAAATTTACTCATTTGCCAAAAAAAAAAAGAACAATGCATGTTCAATGACAATCTTGAGTATATTTTCTTAATACTCGTCTCATAACCAATTAACATGATATCTGAATCATTCCTTAACACCTAATACACTTTCCTTACGTTAATAGCTCAATCTAACATCAACTAGGCTCATTCAAGATCACAATCAAGCCTAAATATCTCATGGAAAAAATATTAATAAGTCAATCATCTATAAACAAACATATCTCGGGACAAAAAGCATAACTTTTGTTGTAGATGTAGTCTAAATGTCATTCTAGGATGCTTTCGAAGAGGACTTCGAAATCTACAACTTTCGTGAAGACCCCAAAGAGAGATTTTGCCGTATAGAGGGTCAAAATCGCAAATTTATGTAAGTATACTGTGAATGTCCGCTCAGCAGACATAAATCCCACCAAAACGGACATGAATCCCACCAAAACGGACAAATCGCAAATTTGTGTAAGTATACCGTGAATGTCCGCTCAGAGTGCACTTCCAATGGTTTCTACATACATTCTTACATCACTTTCACTCCAAATTTTACCAAATTCAACTCTTCTAATGCAACATTATTTTACACTCATTCAACTACCAAATTGATTTCATTAAACTCTCAAACCTTAACTCATTTGATTCACCATTTTCATTAAAACTCATCATTCATGAAATCCTATCCTTTTTCCATAACATGTCTCATTCATAAGTCTCAAACAATTCATATTGAACATTCATCATTCATCATTTCAAGTTGATAACTTCTTTATGTATACCTCAATTTCAGTTCAATAACATCCACACACAAATCAAAATCCATACTTGATCATAAACACCAAAATAGAACATATTCTTATACATTTTCATCATAAATTTTTCTGCACATATTCTATTTCATTTTTTTCACCTTCATTTCATTCCTAACTATTACCTAATTCATCTCATTTCAAGAAGATAACTCAACATCTTGATTAGCCTAACTTTCACTTTCATTAAACCCTTAATTCCTAACTCATAATATCTACATAACAACTTATCACTTATGGTTTTCATAATCTCAAAATAGAACACAAACACATGTGTTCATCCACCAATTTACTACTCCTAGTACTCAACTTCATGTCTAATTTTGAAACTCTTAAAGACAGAATTTGAATTGGATATCTTCATGAAAAATGTAGCCATGTCTCTAATTTAATCTAAATCAAAAATCATCTCATTTGGATAACTTCTAAACAAGTTATGGCTAAAATACAAATGCTTAATCAGTGGAAACACTATAGCTAAAATTGTAGCACTACACTCTCGCAAGACACATACCCGCCATCCTAGGTGATATATGAGTACGTACCCTGCAAGGGTGGCATGCTAGAATGGTCATTCAGTAAAAATTTATTACAAAAATTTTGTTTCTTTAAAAAAAAGTACACATACGTAGAAATTATTAACCAAATCGGGCCCACGTTATTTTTCTTTAAACAATTCCATTCAACAGCCACTTGGGCCCATTTCAGATACAAAACACTTACAATCATAAATTCATTTCATTACTAACTCATTCACATACACGTAATACAATTCTTGTGGAATATAATACAAAAGTACAATCACTAAAGACATATGCAAGTGCAAACTGATCCCAACCCCTAACTCATGCTCATTCGCAATAGCTGAACTCCAATTGGTATAATTGGATAACTCCTCTGAACCTGAAAAGCCAGGTTGCAATTTTTTATGAGTTTTGCGAACTCAATAAGTGAACCATCATTAATGATTTCACCGGATTCATAAACACAAATCACATATTTCGCAATTATTCATGCAAAACATGTATATTCCATAGACTCACATTGTCATGGCACATTATTTAATTATTGCGAATCAGAACATAGATAAAAAAATACAGATGCATATGAGACTCCACATTTGTTATTATTGTTGTGACCGAGTGCCTATCACATATACAAATATTGACCCATTGGGCTCAGCTAGAACAAATCACGGAGCATCGCTTTACGTGCAAGCTCTTGATACTGGCTACTCCGGTCACAACGACTTTATTTGAGCATGCATTTTATGAAATGCCTCAATTCAGAATTTACCATATATCACAATCATTTATAAAGCACAGTCAGAATTTCATAATCATCAAACCTAAGTCCAATATTCAACTTTCGTTGAGAATTCACATAGCATAATACACAATCAGAATTTCATAATCTTCAGACCTAAGTCCGGCATTCAACTTTCGTTGAGAATCACATTTCATACAGAATTATCAAACAAATCGGAGCACTTCCAATACAGTCCCAAATATTTACTCCTCGGACTTTAAGTCCGAAATTCAGAAACAAATCGCAACAATACAATAATTGGAAGCTTAACAAATCAAATCAAATCAATCCTAGGAAATTCATCTAGGTTGACTAACAGTATGCTCCAAGAAGCTATTGCCTGGATGGTCCGGCAATGTCCGACTAACATCTAATGTGCTCCTCTATAACATACACAACACATTTACAAATATCACATTTTTGCACAAATGTATAAGTATTCCTTTCCTTTATGCACATGTACTTATATAAAATATACACAACGCATGTTCAATGACAATTCTGGGTATCTTATCAAATTATTCAGATATCAAAGTCCTCATTAGTACTATTTGTATTTATAATTTGGACCAAAATAACACAATGTGAAATCAATTTCATAACCTAATTAACCACTTCAGATTTTTCTAATAACATGCTTTTAGGTCAACTTTGCATATTTATCTGATAAGGCAATTGTGAATTTGCACGATAGCGACTTTCACTAATCCTCGAAGTCGCTGTCGTGCAAAAGCATAATAGCGATTTTCACTCATCCTGTGAAGTCGCTATCATGCAAAAGCACGATAACGACTTTGCTAAATGTTTTTGAGAGCTTTTCTTTCTTCTTCTTCACCGAATCTATCTTCTTCTTCTCCTTCCATTTTCCTTATTTTTCCAGCAAAACACATTCCTAATTCATCTATTCCCCATTTCTAACTCCAAATACAAACTCTACACAAATCAAATTCAATTTTACACTTCAAAAATCACAAATCTGAAACTCCAACTATTCTTCCTCTCTCTACTGAAATTTTCATTTTTTTCTACACTTTTCTCAAAACTTCATTTCATCATAAACTTTTCATTTTAATGCTTTTCCCACAACACTGCATCACCTTAACTTTTCCCTTAGTTCTAAACTCATTTAAATTCATTTCTGTTTCCAGATCACTTATTCATGCATGAATAGTACATCAACTTATAACCAGAACGGAATAGATATATTTCTACTTCAACTTACATAACTTTCACATATCTTAAACCAGAATCTATTTCATACGGGTTTTAGACAATTCCCAATTCTCAAATCCATCATCTAGTTCATTTGTCACCAAAACTACACTTTTCAAACCCATATATGCATTTATATATCTACACCGTAAAACATCAACAACAAACACTTACTTGATTCAGCTATACTTCCCAGTAATAAGAGTAACTCTAATACACAGAAATTTCACAGATGATGTTTTGGTGTTGTGTAAAACAAGAAGAGAAGCTGATAACCAGTGTTTTCGGTGGTGAAGAACATTTCAAAGAAAAGCAACAACAGCTACAGCAATCTCTTCTTAACCAAAGCATAAGCTACGTGTAAACATAAACTATGTGTAATCTTTGCATATCTTACACTTGTCATCCAAACAGGTCTGCCACTTATCACCACACATTCAAGTCATTTGTCACAAATATAGGTTGCCAAGTGTCACACGATAATTGGTCCATATTTCAAAATTTTTCCTAAAATTCACCAAAAATTCCGAAATACCCTAAATAAACCAAAATTGCCAATCACATTTTTAATCGCGTTAATAACTCAATTATACCCAGAAAATATCATGAATGCATGTACAATCATATTAATGTGCAAAAATGTGCATGTCATATTTAGCTTAAGTATGATATGCATTTTCTAGTTTCTTAGTAAATTCTCATAATTCACCATTCAAGTCTCATCATGGGTAATGGGATGGTACAAAAATATTCCATCTACTCTCTTCCAATTTTCTAGATTTTTATAACTTCCTACATTTTACATCTAACACATATTGTAATAGATCATCTTTTCTACTTCTTTTCCTATTCATTCTCACCTCAATATACAACTCAAAACATTCACAAAACAAATCATAAAAGAATATTAATCAAAACTACAAGATAGAACATCAAACATGTCCATTCATTCAGTAGCACCCCACTCCCGCAAGACCCAAACTCGACATCGATGGGTGATGCCTGAGTCCGTGCCCCGCAAGGGTGGCATGTTAGGACACTTACTTAGTCAAAATCAATATAATTTTTTTCTTTGAAGCCACATTCACAAAACGTGGAAATCGATACTCAAATTGGGCCCATATTCATTTATAAACATTTTCAATTCACACAACACATAGGGCCCATTTCCATTCATAAACGTTTCCAGTTAACACAATACAATCAACCAGGTTATCAATAGCCATTAAGGCCCTTTCACAATCACAAAACACTTTAGTCATAATGTCCTTACAATACAACATAAATCAATTGAACAATAGTTCCAAAGTATACAATTTTATAAAACACAAATGCGGACTCAATTTGATCCCGACCTCTATCCTTCACTTGTATACTGTAGGTATACTCCCGTTGGCCTAACGGGGTATTCTTTTGATCCTGAAAAATAATTACAAATTTTTGGTTAGTTTTGTGAACTCAATGAGTGACCATCATCGATGACTCACCCAGTCACATAACACATATATCACACATCTCACATTATTTCATATTCACATTCAATACACTTAATCCTTCATATTATGCATATGCAATGTACATAAGACTCACTTTTCATTTGTTACTTTGTTGTGACCAAGTGCCTAAACTGTCCCATATAGGGCTCATTAAATGTTGAGCCTAAGGCTCTGATTCACTTTTAAGCTCGAAGCTCATTTTCACTCGTTGAGCTTTAAGCTCTAATCGGTGGCTACTCCGGTCACAACTGCCATTATATTTCATGCATTCATGCAATGGAATGCATCACTCACATTTGCATGCTCTTATTCAATTATATTCACTTATCATCGAACCGTAGTCCGACATTCAACATATAGTTGAGAATTCACACTTTCACTTGCATGCAATTACACATTCAGAAAACACTTAGCAATTACTTCAATACACTTAGTTCATCCAATTCACATCAAGTAGCACTTCAATATCCAAGTCAACCATCACAATCATCAGACCCCCTATCCAGAAACCAACATATTCAATCACATTTACAAAAGCATTTAGTATTCAATCAATACAAAAATTTAATAAAACAAACAACGAAATGAGACCATCTAGGTCTACTCACAGTACGCTCCAGATTTACATTTGCTTCTAAATTCTGGGAACGCCTGAATGTGAACACTTGACCTGCACAACCCATTTATGCAAGACACATATTGCACACTCATCAATAATTTGCACACGTATAAGCATTTATTTATCCACAATTGAATAAATGGACTATGTACAATGCATACTTAATGACAATCTCAAGTACTTTAACGAACTTCATGTCTTATGCACATTCCCTTTTTCCTCACTTAATTACTCATCAATTCTTTAAAATACAATCTCATTAGTACTTTGATATCAATAACTCACTCATTAATTTACCGGTATAATCTCATATATGGCTAGTGAAGAGGAAAACAAAATATATAACTATGTATATGTCACTGTCAACTTTCTACTTCAAACTCAATATTTCCTCTAACTATCACTTTAATCATTCTTTCACACCATTACACATTCTCATTGATCTTGCAACTCCAAAACTGGTTTAACCCTACCCCAAAGCATTTTAGTCATCTATCCA
Source organism: Erythroxylum guanchezii (assembly GCA_025629825.1). Lineage (NCBI taxonomy): Eukaryota > Viridiplantae > Streptophyta > Magnoliopsida > Malpighiales > Erythroxylaceae > Erythroxylum > Erythroxylum guanchezii. The sequence continues at coordinate 23,600,015 of JAOTAX010000007.1, forward strand.
AGGAAAATCACCATATACGAAACACTAGGTCTCCTCACTCATTTTCTAAACCTTAGAATATCACTGTTCTTAACCATTTAACAGTGAGCTAACGTGATGCATTCTTCATTTCATGCCAAAACTACATAATCATAACCAGCTTACTTGTTTGAAGCTCCAATCTATGTAAGATCATACAACCCTAATCTCTCATGCACCGACGTACCTTAACTTGAAAGTTGACAAGAAGGAATAGAAGAAAGAAAGATCCAAGTGGAAGTGAGGACAAACAAAGAAAAGCAAGGTTTAACTTCGGTGAATATTTGAAGAAAAGCTCTGGGTTGGAGGAGCTTTAACGAAAGAAGTTTTAAGAAGATAAGGACAAGGACAGCAAGAAGTTTTTTAAGACAATAAACAGCAGGAAGTTTTTTAAGACAATAAAATCTTAACTTTAACTAGGACACCTGTCCAATTCTTATCCACTTATCCACTTCCCTTTAGTAGAACTCACGTAAGTATCACAATTCATAACCCCTAACTTACTTTCAGATATTTCTTATAACACATTATTTTGGGTCACCATTACCTATTCTCTTTTGACCCCAACACTGAAGTCACTTTGCAACACTTTCTTCTGAAAACATATTCCTTTATGTCTTATGTCTCTAATTGCACCAAGTCATTCAATTTGGTTTTGTCCTCAATCCTATTGAACTTTTTTCTTTTAGGATCACTAGCATAAATTTTGGCTATAGGTATTGAATCAAGATCATATTAGGACGATTTCAAAGAGAACTTTAATATTTACATCTTTCATGAAGATATCAGAGACAAATTCTATCGTCTGAAGGGTCAAAAAAGGAGCAGACGATACAAGATGAACAGTGCAGAGAAGAAACAAAAGGTCACTTAAGCAGAAAGCAGACAAAGTGACTCTTAAGACGAAGTAGAAAGCAGACGGAGCAAAGCAAATGAAACAAAGCAGACGATTCAATGCGGTCGAAGCAAAGCAGACGAAGCAGGCGAAACAAGGCAGACGAATGCAATAAGTAGTTGAATGCCAAAGTCTTAAGATGAAACAAAGCAAACAAAGCAAACTCTTAAGATGAAACAAAGCAGACGAAGCAAAGTCTTAGGGCGAAACAAAGTAGATGAAGCAAAGTCTTAAGATGATACGGGGTCAACTTAAGACGAAGCAAAGTTAACTTAAGACGATGCAACACTTAAGATGAAACGAAAGGCTTAAGACGAGGCAAAGGTCTTAAGATGAATGACATCATCACAGATGATACCTCTTTCATACGATGCATCCCTACAGACGATGCATCTCTTAAGACGAATGACATCATCACAGACGATGTGATGTCATCACAGATGATACCTCTTTCAGATGATGCATCTCTTAAGAAGAATGACATCATCACAAATGAAGCAGAAGTCTTAAGACGAAGTGAAAGTCTTTACAAACAAAGCAAGAGTCTTAAGACGAATGACGTCATCATAGACAATATGACGTCATTACAGACGATACGTCTTTGCACTCTTAGCCATTTCCCTTTCCAAGGGTCATGACTTTCTGCCCTACTAACAAAAACCCCCAGTAAACTTCTCCAACATATTTTCCTTCACTAAATTCAACACTTCAATATTAGTTCTAGTCTTTCTACTCCATTTCACCCTAATCGTTCACTATAACCACAATCCTCAATCTCTACCATTACTATTCACTATACCTGGAATGTCAATGAGTGCATGTACAATTATTTTCATGTGTGCAAGGATTCAAAATTCACATATATGTATGCTGACACTTTGTTTAGCATGACAGGCAAATTTTTCTAACTCTAACATTGCTATTCTCTCCATTAGAGAAATCTAAATTCTAATCCTTAATATGGGGACGGGATGTTACAATTCTCCCCTTTAATAAATTTCGTCCCCGAAATTTTCATCTGATTGATCCAAAGTTTGAGGTATTATTTCCTCATATGCTTCTCCATTTCCCATATACTTCGTCACTCTAATACACTCTTCCAAGTGACCACAACTGATAACTCAATAGGTCCTCCAATCACTTATTCAGCTATCACACTATCTTGACTATTTCATCGATATATTTCAGATTATTCACCAACTTTTACGCTCTGTTTGGTTAGCGTCTTCAACAGACAGGGACGGGACGAGGCAGAATAGGACAGGACGGAGCAGAACAAGAATTGGAGACAGTGAGATGTTTGGTTGCGATGGACAGAACAGAGATAATTGTCTTCGTCCTAAGTATCAAAATGTGTTTGGTTGCCGGGGACAGAACAGAAAATAATGTTAATGACGAAAATGCCCCTGTAGTATAATAAGAATAGTAGATATAATTCATTGATTATTTTATAATTGTTGTAATATTTAGTTTACAATTTTGAATTATGTTGTTGTTGTTGTTGTTGTTGTTGTTGTTCTTATTATTATTATTATTATTATTATTATTATTATTATTATTATTA
>JAOTAX010000007.1:23617683-23637844 GCA_025629825.1 Erythroxylum guanchezii
TTTTTTTTAAAGAACAAAAGAAGAGCAAGCAAGGTGGAAGAGAGTATAAACAAATTGGTCAAAAGCAAGATGAAGTAAAGAAGAGGAGAGGCTACGAAGGAGAGAAGCAAAACCACTAAAAACAACTCCAAAGCCTTTTTAAGAGAGAGAGCATCGTGAGAGAGCAAACAAAGAACTTCAAACAATTAGTTAAAAGGTGGTTTAAGACATGGCTTGGCAAGTGACACTTGTCACTTGCCACATGTCTAAATCTCAAGCATTCAATTTGTTTTCCTTATTAAACTAATCCATTTAAACCCAAATTTCCAATGACTCTAATTAATAAATCCTAAAATTATTTATCTAAATTTCCCGTACCATGGGACAGTAATTTCTACTACCGGCACACAATCAGTCTGCCACTTGGCATTTTTCCTAGTCCGGAAAAGTATCCCAAAAATTTCTGAAAAATTTCTAAAATTCTTCAAAAATTCAAAACTCACAAAGACCCACTCCAATTAACTTTTCAAGCACAAAAATCATATCTTTCACAAAAATCACATTTATGGCCAAAAATACCGAGAAATGTTATGAATGCATGTACAATCATGTGCATGTGCAAGAATTACTATTCATGTGTATATATAGGCCATAATATGCATGAACATGTCGAGACAAGTTTAAATACTCATAACCCATTCCAAACTACTATTTTACCTTTCCCATCGGTGATGGGATGTTACAAGGTAACTAATACGAAATATTCTTTTTCGCAGGCCCTATTTTGTGTTGAAGAGCGTCGCTCATCCTTCTTCTTTGTAGTATGTAGTAATTCGTCCATCCAGGTAAATCGTCTAACTAATATCTACCATTTGTGTTGCTTTAATAATACATTAATTAGATGCGTTTGAGTTTTGTGTGAATACAAATGAGGTCTTGATTTTGTGTGTTGTTTAGAATATTCTTATAATCATTGATGAGTTTTTATGTTCTTCTTTAATAGTCTAAGTATTTATGTTTGGGTTATATTTGAATCATTGATGAGTAGATATATGATTACATAAGCATTTACTGTATGTGGAATGAGTTTGAGATCTTATGGATGATTTAAGGCATAATAAACCCCTAGGATGGTATATAGGGTGGAAACCTATGATGTAGCTCCCATGAAGCTTATTGGTGAAAATTTTCACAAGCCTAGGAGTTACAACAAGAACTTGCTTTATTGATTCACAGGTGTAAATAATACTACGTATCATAATATTGAAATCAATTGTAGGTGATTAATTTAAACATAAATGCTTCAGCTTCAATGTGATTAATGCAAACTTAGTAGTAACATGAGAAATTCATACCTTTAATAGACAAGACAGTTCTTTGCATAATAAACTCCTAGGACAGTATATAGGCTGGAAACTCGTGATGCAGCTCCCATAAGGCTTATCGGTGAAAAATTCTAAGAGCCTAGGAGTCACAGTAAGAACTTGCTTTCTTGATTCACAGGTGTAAACGATGTCACGTACTATAGTATTGAAACCAATTGTAGGTGATTAATTAAAACATAAATACTTCAACTTCAATGTGATTCATGCAAACATAGTATTAACATAAGAAATTCATACCTTTAATAGACAAGATAGTTCTTTGCATAATAAACCCCTAGGATGGTATATAGGCAGAAGACCCATAATGCAGCTCCTATGAGGCTTATCGGTGAAAATTTTCACGAGCCTAGGAGTCACAGCAAGAACTTGCTTTCTTGATTCACATATGTAAAAATTGCCACGTACCATAGTATTGAAATCAATTGTAGGTGATTAATTCAAACATAAATACTTCAACTTCAATGTGATTCATGCAAACTTGGTATTAACACTAGAAATTCATACCTTTAATAAACAAGACAATTCTTTGCATAATAAACCCTAGGACGATATATAGGCCAGAAATCCATGATGCAGCTCTTGTGAGACTTATCGGTGAAAACTTCCACGAGCCTAGGTGTCACAGCAAGAACTTGCTTTCTTAATTCATAGGTGTAAACAATGCCACGTACCATAGTATTGAAATCAATTATAGGTAATTAATTCAAACATAAATACTTCAACTTCAATGTGATTAACACAAACTTAGTATTAACACAAGAAATTCATACCTTTAATAGATAAGATAGTTCTTTGTATAATAAACCCCTAGGACGGTATAGAGGCTGGAAACCCGTGATGCAGCTCCCGGGAGGCTTATCGGTGAAAAATTCCACGAGCCTAAGAGTCACAGCAAGAACTTGCATTCTTAATTCACAGGTGTAAACAATGTCACATACTACCATAGTATTGAAATCAATTATAGGTGATTAATTCAAACATAAATACTTCAACTTCAGTGTGATTAATGCAAACTTAGTATTAACACAAGAAATTCATACCTTTAATAGACAAGACATTTCTTTGCATAATAAACCCCTAGGACGGTATATAGGCTGGAAACCCGTGATGTAGCTCTCGTGAGGCTTATCGGTGAAAAATTCCACAAGCCTTAGAGTCATAACAAGAACTTGCTTTCTTGATTCACAGGTGTAAACAATGTCTCGTACCATAGTATTGACATCAATTGTCGGTAATTAATTCAGTTGATTAATACTTGGGGATGTTCTGTAAAATTTAGATGTTCTGTAAACTTAGGAGACGTGAAGGATACTAACTATGAAATCACTCTTTAAATTAATAGTTTTGCATAAATGAGTAACGTTGATAGATCTTGGATGTATAGATGATTAACACCTGCTGGTTTCATTAATCCTAAGTTTATTGAGGGAGTTGAAGTTTTTATTCATTATGCATGTTCGCAACTTGCATATATGGATGACCCAAAGATCATATGTCTATGGAAAAAGTGCAAACACATTTGTTTCCTTCCTAATGATGAAGTGAATGGCCATTTGCTGAGAAAAGGATTTGTCCCAAATTATTATGAGTGGACACAACATGGGGATCTATTGATTTGTAGCAAGGTAAGGGTTAATAAAGTAGACTAGTTAGTGAATGTAGATGAGTTTGAAGGGGAGATTAGATTTAGAACAAATAATGTGAGTGCAACTGAAAATTTTTACATACAAATAATTTATGATGTAGCAGGTTATACCTTTAAGGAAAATATAGAAAATCTTGAAGAAGAACCAAACCTAATTGGAAAACAATTTTTTGACTTACTACACTCAGCTGACCAAGATTATGGTCAAATTGTGAGACAATGACTTAGTTGTCTTCAATTGCTTGAATATTAAACATAAAGTTTGAAGGGCATATTTTTTATCATAGTTTTGATAAAATTCTTGGATGGTAAAATGAATCATTGTCTCCCAATCATACAATGGTTGATAGTTTTTACAATATGAAGAAACTTATTAGGGGTCTTGGTTTGCCTATTGAAAAAATTGATTGTTGCAAATTGGGATGTATGTTGTATTGGGGAGATGATGTGGATTTACAAGAGTGTAAATTTTATGGTCAATCTAGGTTTAAGCTTAGAAAGCGTTCTATGAAACAAAAATTAGTACCTTGGAAGCGAATGTATTATTTTTTGCTAACTACGGGACTTCAAAGACTATATACTTTTTATGTTACTGCATCTCACATGAGATGCAATAATAAACATGAACAGAGAGATGGAATAATAAGTCATCCATCGGATGCACTGGCATGCAAACATTTCAATAACACCCATTATGATTTTGTAGCTAAAAGTCGAAATGTTAGGTTAGGATTGTCGACTGATGGATTTCAACCTTTTGGTCAATCCAACCAACAATATTCATCATGCCCAATCATAATTACTCCTTATAATTTGCTTTCATGGATGTGTATGAAGGAGGCATATATGTTCTTGACAGTGATTGTGTTAGGACATACAAATCTAAAGCATAAAATTGATGTATTCTTACAACCATTGATATCGGAATTACAACATCTTTAGGAATATGGTGTTGAGACATATAATTTGTCTCTGAAACAAAATTTTGTGTTGAGAACAGCTTTGATGTGGACCATTAGAGATTTTATAGCATATGCTATATTGTCTATATGGAGCACAGCAGGAAAATTGGCCTGTCCTTATTATGGCGATGATTCTGAAACGTTTTGTCTTCCAAACGGGGCAAAACATGTTGGTTTGACAACCACAAGAAATTTCCTCCTCCAAATCATCCATTTAGACGCAATAAACAAAAGTTCGTTAAGAATAGGATGGTGTAAACACCTTCTCCCCCTCACAAAGCTGGTGAAGAGATATTGCAAGAGATTGATGAATTAGGGATGCTGAAAGTTACAGAATTTGAAGCTGATGAAGTTAACACAAGTATTAGTAAAAACTTTGGTTGGAGAAAACGAAGCATTTTGTGGGATTTGCCGTATTTGAAAACTAATTTGATATGTTATAATCTAGATGTGATGCATACTGAAAAAATATTTTTAACAATTTGTTCAATACCAAAATGAACATTGAAGGGAGGATAAAAGACAATATAAAATCACTAGCTGATTTGAAACTTTTTTATAAAAGGAATGAGTTACATAAAGATCTTCGCACCAGTAAATATTCGAAAGCATGTTACATTTTGGTTAAAAAACAAAAGAAAATTTTGTGTGAATGGTTGAAAATTCCAAAGTTTCCCGATGGTTATGTTTCAAACTTGGCAAGGTGTGTGGACATACCGAAGTATAAATTATTTGGGATGAAAAGTCATGTGTTTATGCAAAGCTTAATATCATCTGAAATCAAGTTGGCTGAATTGGAAAAACTAGAAAGGAAAATTCCAGTAATTTTGTGCAAATTAAAAGGGATTTCTCCTCCAATCTTCTTTGATTGTATGGAGCATCCACCTGTGCATTTAGCACACGAGACTAAACTTGCCGATCCAGTTCAATATCGATGGATGTATCCATTTGAGAGGTAATTCAACAAAAATGATTTTAATTGAAGTAATAACGTGTTTTAATAACTAAATTGTAATAACCCTATTCGCTAATGTCGGTGTTTACATTACTTGAAGAAAAATGTTAAAAACAAGGCTAAAGTTAAAGGTTCGATATGTAATGCTTATTTAGTGGAGGAACTAGTACATTTTGTTCTCATTATTTTGAGCCTCATGTTCACATAAGAGAAAAAAAAGTTCCTCGTAATGACGATGGGGAAGGAAAGAGTGATTCTAATGGTAATTATCTATTTTTACAAATCCTGGACAAACATATGGGCGTTCAATAAGAAGATTGTTAACAGAGGAAGAAATTGAGGCTGCCTATGGTTATAATTTATTGAACTGCCAAAAGGTTCAACCTTTCATGTAACAAGTTGAAATTGATTATTTGAGTTTTGAAATTTAGTGTTATTCACAACTAAAATACACAATAATGTTTTTAGATTATATAAGGAATAGTTACGCGAGCTAATGCCCGAGAAAACACAGGATGATATCAATAAAGAAGTTGGAAGACACTTTCCTCGATGGTTTGAGAAATATGTAAGTTTTCACTTATTATTATTGAAATGATTGAATTATAAGATAAAAGAGTTTACACTGTTTAATATGATATTTTCTTCTGTGTAGGCCCTAGAAAATCCAACAGAGAACAAGTTCATATGTGATCTTGCGAAGGGACCTTTGCAAACTGTTAAATCATATCCGACGTATTTCGTTAATGAATACAAATATCATACATAATATCACGGTCATAGCATGATAATAGTAAATAGTGAAGTTTACATACAGGGAGAATTGATGGATTAATATGGTAAAATTATTGAGATACTTGAAATTGAGTACTCTGCATTGTCAATAAAGCGACGTATGATATTTAGGTGTGACTGGTTTGATCCGACTCCAAATGTTAGTACAAAAGTGTATAGCTGATACAATCTAGTTGAAATCAACAAGCAAAGAAGATTTAGAAAATTTGAACCTTTTGTATTGGCAATGCAAGTGATTCAGGTGTATTATGTCCCTTTTCCTAGCTCACAACGAGATAAGTCAGATTGATTGGCTATTTACAAAGTTAAACTTAGAGGTATTTTTGAATCACATGGAAAAGGAGAACAGAGAATTGAAAGTGAAGCGTTTTAAGAAGATATTTATGAAATAAATGCATCTGTTACATATGACGAGAATGAACCTTTGAACGATCCAAATAATAAATATGTTGAAATTTCATCTAGAGAGGATGAGGAGAGCAAGAGATCTGAAGAGGAGCTTAAGTTTGATTTTAATTCTTCAGAAAAACAAGATGATGATGATTTTGATTTACAATTAAATAATGATAGTGATTAATTTGTGTTTGTAATAGAATATTATATTCAACAAATCAATTATTGAATTTTCAATATATTGTGTGAAATATTGAATTGAAATTATTATATTTCTGGAATATTAAATCAAATATGAATTTTAGGTTGAAATATGTCACCAAAGAGAAAACAGGATATGTTGCGACCAAGGTTTAGACCACAATTTGAATTCAGTTACCATCCAGGTAAAGCATCACATTTTGCAGCTGCAACTGAATCAGATGTTATACCTCCAGTTACTACACTTGTAGATGAGGCATCACCTTTCGTAAATGCTGCTACTCCATCCACCACTGCTATATCGACAGAGATATCAGGGGTAAAAGATGAAGATGAAGGAGGTGGCCTCCAGCTTGAAGCTGATGGAAGAACTTTCATAACAATTGCTAACAATTTGTAAGTGAAAATACATGAAACATTATATGTTTACAATTAAGTTATAGGTTTAAATTTAAAAAATGGTATAAAATTTTTTGTGTTAATATTAGGTTGATTTCGTCTGAACCGTACTCAAGAAACATGACATCCAAATTCAAGGAGAAGATTGATCTTGAGGGTTATATATGGAAGAATATCTCTCAAATGACAAAAGAATTTTACTATCGGGAATTTGAGGTACAAAAAGTATATTTTTTTTGTATTTTTAATTAATTTTTATACATTAATTAGATAAATATTACATTATAAGCACTTATCGTATGTTTTTCCTTTTGTTTCAGAAAAAAATTGTTTTGGGATTCTGAATTTGATGCGATCATTTACAAAGTATAGGAGAGACGAGCACGTACACGTTATCGAGACTTTGTTGGTGCGATACACAAGACTGGTGTACAACCACCTTATATTCTGAACAAATATGGAGTCGTTGGCAGTAGTATTGGACATCACCCGAGGCAATATCCATTTCAGAGCGTAATTCTACCAACAGAAGTGGAGGACCATGGGGAGAGATTCTTTCCATACATATTGGAGGATCTATTACCCACTACGAGCATGCAGAGAGACTTGTAAGTATCTATAGTTTACATTTATATTCTGCTTTGTTTACTTTGATGTATTTCAATTTAATTTGATGTGTGAATTTTAGAATGAAAATATGTGTATTATGAAGAATGATAACGTTATAAATGTCTAGTGCTATATATGGTTGTATTGTTGAGTTACTTTCTTTGTTCAATAAGGGTTAAATATCATAAAAATAGAGGAAATTTTGTCGAAATTTTTAGAAATTGTAATTCACTTATAACATTTTATTCTGATGTAGGAAAAGTCTATGAGCACGAAGCCTACATCTCGTCAGCTCTTTTTGCACACTCACACTAAGAAGCATGACCGTGTGACCTTTTTCAGCACTCGATGTAGAGAATTAAATTTATGCAAAATTTATGCTTTAATAATTATCACTTACTAACATAAACGTTGCCTTCTGATAGAACCAAATATAAGAAAGCATTCAATGACAATTTCAACAGTCTAAAGATGTTGATAAGAGTCAAACCTATGTTCATGTAGTGGGTGGCAGGGACCGTCATAGAAAGATATTCGGTTTAGGTTTGTTCGCAATCCTCCACATCCAATACAGTAGCATCTAGTAGGCGGTTCGCACCCAATGAAATCCATGAGATTCGAAGCACAGTATAGACATTGACAACTTAGTTGCAACAGTCGATGGAGTACATAACTTAACTTCGTAATGAGATGGATGAGTTGAAGGGGAGGAATAGCATCTCATCGCAGCAATCAGAGCATCCGTGATCACCAATTAAAAGTCCTACTTGTAGTCATTTCGTATGAATTAAATACTTATTATGTACAAAAAAAATTATTATCAATTAAGATAATTTTTGCTTTATATCATGAATCAACTTTTTGTTTTAACAAATTAAATGTAGAAATAAATCAAAATATTATAAACAGATAACTAATAACTATATAAATTATGCATCAACCATAAGATTATCAAATAAAATTAAATGCAGGGAAAAATTAAAAAAGTTTTAATAAATTTACCGACAAAAAAACAAAGTTCATCGGTAAAATCTATTTGATTTACTGACGGACAACTAAGAACCGTCAGTAATGTTGCCGTTAATTTACCATTGGAATAACCAATTCTGTCGGTAAATTTACTCCGAAACAATCTTTTCATAGTTAAACTTACCAACAGCACAGAATAACCATCGATATTTTCACTAACGGTAACACAAAATGTCCGTCGGTAAATTTGCGAGGGAAAATTTGAGGTTCGTTGCAAATTATTACCTACAGTCATTTCTTCGACAATTTTGTACGTCAGTAAATTCTGCTCTAACTTAGCTTACTGATGGAATCTATAGGTTTTCCGTTAATAATTTCTATCGCTAAACTTCATTTTTCTTGTAGTGATTGTTTAATTAGGGAATTAAAGATAAATTAAAGGAGTTTATGATTTAGGGTTATAATTTACATCAATTGTAAATATATATGGGAATTTAAGGGATCACACGCAAAGAATTGATTAAAGAAAGAAAAAGATAATTTAATCAAGTTGAACTTGATTACAAAATTTGAGAAACTTTATAATTAAATATGAAATATTTAATAAATAAAGATTAATATGAGATATTGAATCTTATTTGGACACATTTGGTATTTAACTATAATTAATTATAAAAAATTTAAATTTTATTTCAATTAAAATACTAAAATACCTCAAATTTATTATAAATAAGCTAAGCTCTAAGGAAGCTATCATTCCTTACCTAACTCTTTTTATAGTATTAGTAGAATTTTTTCAAATCATTCTATAAATATAATTAGAGGTCGGATATTACGGTAATTGAGATGAGCCAATTTTAAGAACTATTTGAGGGAAACAATAAGAAAAATATGAAGTTTAACAATAAGGCACAAATTTAAATTCATGCTTTATTATATTTTTATGGGTTAATTATGTTATAAATTTGAAGTAATTTCAACTTTTAGGAATTGTGCTGCTATTGTTGGATGAGGTGGTGGTACGGCATTGCGGTTCTGGATGGAGCATCCGGTAGGTAGAGGAATTGGATTGAGGTCATTGGTGTCAGGAGTTGGTAATGCCGTCCATTAAGTTTTTGGACGTTCTTTGATCATCATATTTTGTTTTATTTAGCTTCCCAACTTTTTTTTACAGATATATAAACTTTATTTGTCATCTTGCCCTTTGCCACATTGCTAACATGATCAAGAGATGTCAAAAACATTTATCTTTTTAAATTTTATTGAATTTTTATTTTTAAAAATTAAATTTAAACAGATAAAATGATAAAAATAGTCTAATTAAGTAGATTGAAATTCAATACATAACATCGCATTTTATTAGTTTAACACATTTTGCTCAAAATCTAATTCTAATTATATAAATTAAAGAAAAAAACTTAGTAACCAGACGATTGATAAATATAGGTAGTCACTAATAACATGAATACTAAAATATTATTTTTATAAAATAATTTTTTTCTTATTTAGTAATTATGACTACCATTAACTATCAAATGATAGATGTTTTTGTAAAATTAATTAAAAGTTGAAATTTATTAGAAATAGACCAATGACATAACCATTATTTGATGATCATCACTGTTAAATAATTAAAGGTGATTTTATTTTATAAAAATACTTTTATTACTTGTAATATTAATGCATTATCGATATCAACCAATCATTGGCCACGATTCTTTTAAAGAAAACATTTAAAAAATTGCTTATTTATTAGATATTGCGAGGAATTTATAAATACCATAATAAGAAATTAAAGTCCTTCCTTTTTAGCAGTGTTTAGAATTCTTTTCTGTACCGGCCTAAATTTGGTACGAAATTTTAAATTTTGATACCAGGTTTGAATACCGATCGGTACTGGCCGAAATGCAAAATACCGGCTAAATATTAGCCGGTATCGAAAATTTTAAAATTTTGGGAGACCTTTTTGCAAAATTTTCAAAAATTTTCAAATTTCCCTCCCTCCCTCCCTCCTACCTCTGCTTCCCCCCCTTTTTTTCAAAGTTTTTAAAATAATAATAACATTTTATTACTAATAATAATTATAAATTAAATAAAACTTAGAAATAAAATATTTTTATTTTAATTACTAAAAATTTATTTTTATTTAAATTATTTTTATTATTTTATATGGTGAAATTATATTATTGTAAAATTATTTATTTAAATGATGAAATTGTATTGTTGTAATATTTTTAATACTTTGTATTATTTTTAATTTTATAATTATATGATAATGATTATCTTTGTTTATATTAATTGTGATTATTATTTATATGTGAAATATTTAAAATTTATTGTTATTTCATATGAATTGTCATTATTATTTATTATTAAAATTTTTGAAAACATGATAGATGTAAACAGCTAGACAATATACTAATGGATTATTTTATAAATTGTAGGGACTATTTTATAAATTTAAAATATTACCCAAAACGATACCTGATACTGACCGGTACCAGTACCGGTACAGTTCCGTTACATAACTCAATCTGGTACCGAATCCAATACGATATTCATAACTTTGCTTTTTAGTCATTAATCATAATTTGTGAAGGTTCTCAGTTTCTAGGTGTTTTAATTCAGTTATGTTTTTTAATATACTTGTTAATGAAGTGACTGAAGATGGTTTGGTTCTCTATTCTCCCAATAGTAGTTTCCTGTTTAGGAGATATTAATAGACATTATTTAAGAAACTAATTAAACACATGTACGCAGCCTAACAAGAATTGGTATGCAAGTTGCACAGACCATACCAACTCTTCACAGGAACTGCAAATATGAGTTTTGGACTCAAAAAATCAGTCAATTTGTGCAAAATATGGCCGCCTTGCTCACCCTTATCAAGTCGCATGCGGATGGAAGTTTTTGCAGCACTTAACATTTATAGATGAACTAACAAATTAATTTCAGAATGCTTTCGAACAGACACATAAAAAAGAAAAATCTATGTTGGGATCTTATCTTCTTACACATAGACAACGTAAAACACAACAACATTATGCTTATAACACACATTATCTACAAAGAGAAGCAGAGAAGTTGAAACATGACAGAGAAGGGAGTGAAGACACAATACCTAGTTAAGGAACTGAGTTGAGAAAAGTGAGAAGAGAGGCCGAGGAAGGATGGGTATCAGAGACTTCTATATATACAAAATACCACGTTGTTCTAGGGTAAAACCAGTCTTGGTAGGGTTTCGGGCAGCGGGTAGGACTGGGATCACTGTCTAGTGTATAGGTCGGTGTAAGTGTTCGGGCAGATCGTGATGGGTTGCCCGAACATTAAATAATACGACTTTCATGCAAGTTGCTGAGCTTATCCTTTTTTGCTGTGCCTCTTCAACTTGCATTATTTTAATACGCAATATAACCATTTCCTATTTAAAAGTGTATATTATTGGTAGTAATAATAATATCGGGAAATAAAATCACGTAGTTAAGTCAACAATCTGGGAAAATAATAATATATATACTAATTCCTATGTACAATCATTAATATCAGTAAATATATATATTTATATATACATACTTGTAAGGTCTCATCTTATTCTTAGAAAGAAATATCATTACGAATAGAAAATATCATTCACAAGTATTAACATTAACTCTTACTTCATTCCCATTTGGGATAAAGAATTAAAAATTATTTTTTAAAAAAATTATTTGTAATTTTTTAGTTTAATGTCCGAACTTCAAAAGATTAAATAATTTAATTCAAAATAATATTTTTATCCATATAATTGACAAAACAACTAATATTTATTGATTGTATAATTTAAAAAATCACTTTTAATACTCAAAAAGTCACATGAAAAAATTAAAATATAACGTAGATCATATAATAATAAAAAATTGATCAATTTTTAAATCTAATTTAATATTTTTCTATAATTTATAAATTAATTAAACAATTTTAGTAAATTAATCGATTAAAATAAATTGTTGAAATCAAAATAAATTATTCTAGTTGTATAATTTATTTGCATTTCACAAAAATTCATTTGTCAATTTTTTTTATATTTTATTAGTTTCAATGACAAGTTTTGAATCTAATTTTTAAATTTTTGAATACTTAATTAAACATTTTAAATGTTAAAAAAGCGACACTATTTTATTCTTATCCAATTCCTTAATCCCAAAATTTGAATATAGGGCTAAAAAACGTACAACCACATAAATTCATATACTTATCTCAATTAATTTCCACAAAGCAAAGAACAGCATTATTATGAATATAAAAGTTAATTATTTATATTAAAAACCATATTTCTAATATAAATTCATACCTTAAACTAATTAATATACAAAGAAAATTCCCTTTTAACTCCAATTTGCACATGTAGCTGAATGGCTAGTGTTCCACATTGAACATCCAATTGTCTTCAAACAAATTTGTTAAGTAAGACATTTTATAAATTGTCCCTTATTTTCTGCTTTGAATTGCTAGATTAGAATTTAGATGTGGGTGAAGAAAAGAAAACGTTGAAAATTTTTCCTTAAAGCTCGTAGCTTGCAGGGTAAGTTTACATGTGAACCTGAAGGGTTGGAACATGAACCAAAACATCGTCCACCTTTACATTTTTCTTTCCAGCGACTTTACAACCTTCAGACTGGAAGGTAACGTATTTCTATACAATCAATACATTGGTGGACAACAATGAATTGCATCGAAGCTAGGCCGTCGTGTCTAAAAGTTACAAATCTACATCATTTTTCCTCTTTGATTGCTTCCAGTGAAGCTAATTCTGCCGTAAGGCGCTCATACTCTAGTTGTACTCCTCCCAGTTCACTTCTAAGCTCTGTTACCTGCATCGAAAGGAGGTGGTCAATCACTTCAGAATTTTCTTTTCATCTTCAACCTCAAAAGTTAAAGTTCAACGGTTGTCCTCGTTAACTGTGATGACAATTTCTAGTTGTGTTAAATTAATATATCTCAAACAGATAAACTGACACTAGTGCTCTGAGTTAAAGGAACTTTTTCTCATATTTGAATTCATAATTATTAGCTTCCCAAGAATAGTGGAATATGCCTTGAAACACAGCCCAACTCATAATTAAATGAGCTGACAAACAGTTTGATGAGAAACATAAAATACCTTTAGACCAAGTTCTTCCAGTGCCCTCTCTTTTTCCAAGCATCTGTAAAATGTAGACTTGTAAGTGAAGGTTTATATACTGATGAAAGTAGAAAAAACTCTTATTTTCTCCAAACAGATTATAAAGAACACAAGATTTCATGTAGTTTCACAAATGTGCCTACATCATGGATAATCACTCTATTTTCATTAGTCATAGTGAACAGTAAGATAACCCTATATATACCTAGGATAATTCCTTTTACAACATGGGCAAACAAAACTAAACTTATGAGTACAACACTCCTACTCTGACCCCAATTTGAAAAGCTTTAGACCGTCACTAGAGAATTACGCAATGTTGAACCTTCATCACGAACACCCTCCCTCCCTAATTCTTATAAAGTATTAGCCACAACTCAACAAATGGTGCTTGATGTCACAGAAATTCAGATCCACTACCAGTCTACTAAAAAAGTCTCTCTCAACACAAGCAAAGCACTATTATAAGCAATCCTTGATCAAAGGATTGATTAAAGCTATGAGGTAAATGAACATCGTCATGACAATGTAAATCAATATATCTAATGCACTTACCTTGCATGGAGTTTCTTGTTTTCCTGCATCAAGCTTGTAGCCTCCTGACATTCCGACTGACTTGCATCAATATTCACAGGCTACCAATCAAGGACATAAATGCATGTTAACAGTACAATTATTGAAAACTACATAAAATAAATACTTTTAAGGTAATTCAATGAGCAACTGACTCGGCAAGGAATTAATGACCCAAGTTCAGTGTAAAAAATTGAATGCATGGACAGGCTTCGTAAGTGATAGATTGGAAAATAACAAAAGTACTTATCCATATTAAATTTTCATATTCAAGAATCAACTATTCACAAAAGTAACCAAGAGTACTCTCCCGGCTATTGTACCAAGACCTTATTTCAGAAACTGCATTAGCTCATGTATTTCTTTTTTTGCTGGGATAGATATCCAATCAAAAGCAGAGAACATGAGTTTGAAAGGTAAACATATGCATGTGCATCCTAAAGAAGCGAACATAGAATTTGCAGAAGATGCAAGAAGTACTAGTTTAAAAACAGTTTTTATTATAGCATATAGACTAAATATCTAATGCTGCTTTTGCTGACCTTTGTTTCCAAACTGTGGCCTGAAACAACTGCAAGGGTCCCAACCTGCGCTTGTCTTTTCACACTTTCAAGCTCCATTACATCTGGAACTGCCTTCCTCTTCATGTGTATTCCTGTCAAAGTACAATGTTTTAGTGGTAATAAATTGGACCTTAGTAACCGTACCAATCAGAGTAACACTATATCAAAAGCTAACCACAATTTGAAAGTCTATACCCGTTGCAGATGTCACTCGGCTACCAACAGCAGAGCTTTTATTCAAAATTACAGGTTTAATTTTATCAAACGGTTCTGTCGCTAGAGGTTTCTTTTTGACTTGATACCCAATCAATCCACAATGAAAATCCCTGCCAAAGCCAATATGTGGTAAAAAAGCCATCGCATGCATATGCTATGGACATTTTTCTTTAAAAACACAACACATAGCAAGTGAAATTCTTTTACCAGTACTCCCAAGTCATCTCCTTCAATCGGCTTTCAAGCCTCTGAAAAAGGGGTGTTCTTTCAAAATCTTGTTTATTATGAGTGGGCTCAATAAAGTTTGCTTCTAGAACACCTAAGAAAAATAGAAATAAAAAAAATCATTTATACACCATTCTGAATAAAATTAAACCACCCAGAATCAAATGACCATTCCCACAAAGAACTTTTTAAAGGAGAAAGTTGCCATGGAAAGTGTCAGACCAACAACCCCTCTGCCCCTGCTGTCTGCATAATTTACCACCCGCCAATATGGCTGTAATCCAAAAGATGACAGATTTAAGTTTCTTGCACTCAATTGGAAATGGAAGACAGTAGATATAACACTGATAGCATCAGGATAATGCAAAGAAATAGCAACTAATTGGTATTCCTGAAATTCCAGAGAGATGTGCAGAAAAGTGAAGAAAGATAGATTGCAATTGTAAATTCAAAGCCATGACATTTCTATGAGTTTACAGGTAAAGAAGATCTTAATTATCAAACACTCACCAGTATCAGGCGGTTCTTGTGGTAAACATTAAAACCATGGACACTTATATGGGGAGCTTCTTTTAAGAACCCAATCGTGGTAACAACTTGAGCCTGCTTTTCAAATTAGAAAGTGACAGAATATTAAAAACCAAAAATTGTAAATTCAACCAATTTCCAGGGGATAATTTATTTAGATCAAATTTATCAACTTGAGAATTATGGAATAACTTGGGAGGTCATACAACTTATAAATTGAAAGGGATCACTAGCATAGTTAAATATCCAGTTAACCTCACATTTGGTGACTCATGTTGAATGTTTTCGAAATGGAATAGATACATTGAATGAACAAAGAAAACCTTGATAATGAATTAATCATACCTCCAAACTGCCAACAGTATGTGGTTTATATAAAATGTATTCTACAAATTTCAGATCATTAGCAAGATTGTGATGTACCACAACTTGCCCACGAAGTACTATTTTGAAAGTGTCTGGTATACGCAGGTACAAGATAGATAAATATGCCTGCAAAACATGGGAGGCAGGGATTTAAAGATCTTAGCTTGTGCTGTGTAAGAGCAAAAATATCTTCCCAGGATACTTACTCTCAGTGAATAATGCAAACGATTTGCGACATGCTCTTCATTCATTGTTCTCCAAGCTGGAAGTGCCTCCACTTTTTTAATATCACCAGAAATACGAATATCCTACAATTTCATGAATTAAATTATCTGAGAGGGCATTCAAGACTAAATATCAGATGAAGAAAAAGAAATGGAAAGAAGATTTAACCGCTGGATCAGTATCGAAGTCGAGGTCCATATTTCCATCATCACTCAACCACAAGTTGTAAATAATCACTTTTGTGCCTTGTGAACCAATATCATCAAACTGCAAAACTCTACAGATCAGACTAAGGTGGCTAGAAAGAAAAAAATAAGACGGTCAAAGCAGTAAAAATTAATGAAACAATAATCTTTATTGTTTCTCATTTTTTATTTTACAGATAAACATGTTGAGAATGATTTAATGCATCTAGCGTCAGATGCCCTTATGACAAACTCATTATGGTTTCCCTTAAAGTTTTAGGCTGATTATGTCTAACCAACTTAGCACCAAACATTTAAGCCATGTAATCTTACTAATGAAGAGTGGATAGTGTTATTTGGTCTAGATGCTTATCAGTTGCTTAAATATCATAATCTTATAATCTAAGGAATAGCTAACAGCAATGTATTAATGCTGCAGGAGCCAATTTAAACATCTGAATAGATAACATCCTCAAATTATTGGCATACGATACTAGTACATTCTTAAAGAGTGTAAAGAACCACCAGCAGAATTAAGACAGTGCGTTATTTTCCCAGCTATTCTGATATGCTATATATTATTAGATGGTTAAAGTCACTGTGCACGAAGGGAGGCAACTAACTTCAAACATTCAGCATGGGAAAGAAAGGAGAAAGACAAAACATCTGTGGTACATGTCTTATATGAGAGCATATGCATATGTGTATATATATATATATATATATCAGTTCTCACAGGTAGATATTTAAACAGCACAAGACACTTCGGAGCCCAATTTCTGAAACAAAAATTTTAACAGGATCATCATCAAGATTAAGTTGAGAGGACAACTACTTTGTGGAACTGCCAATCTCGAATCAACAAGCTATCAGAAATTAAGAGACAAAATATGAAAAACCCCTTTCATGTAAAGGCAACTGAAGAAGAAACTTCAAGTCAAAACACTTGAGGTTCCCAAACGATGAAAAGAACCTCCAGCAGAACATGTATAAACAAGTATTTGTGTCTTTTAAAACAATAAGGGACATCATTTGCAATTAGCATCCTAATATCATACAATCCAGGATTTCTTTGGTAATCAACACTAAGATGTCTAAAGGAGTATAAAAATGTGGATAGAGAGATCGTAGGAAGAGGGAAAACTAAAGCAACAAAAACAAAGAAAAACTCACTTGCTTCAGAAGCTCTACTTCTGTTGAATATGGAGACCATTGCAACAACATGGAAAGATTGGACATAACTTGTTCTTTACCACGCCAATTTGAAAACCCAAAATTTCCAGTTAGTTTATTGAACTCATAATCAACCTGCCAAAAAAGTAAGGTACAAGCGCAAATTCAAGACCATGAATCAAAGAGAGGGATAAATGTGCAAGCACTAGGACCCTCAGAGTGACACATTAAAAGGTACATCCCATTTAATTCAAACTTAAGTCCCTAATAATTGCCACTTTTAACTCCATACCTCTACATTCTATCTTCTAATGCTTTTCCTATTCCATATTCTCATTTCTTACATAAAAGCCTAGCAAATTGTTTGGGTTGCACTAATAATTCAGATTTCTTGCAACAGAACAGGCAGAAAATTTAAAGCAAAATTTAGTATTAAGGAAGAATAAAAGGTCTACACATAAGATAAAAAGGAACATTGAGAAATTGTTCATGATAAGTTTTCTTTCAAATCTTTTCACATAGACAGAATAAATAAGGTGCACAGCAAAAAAAGTTGCCATTACAAAACTCACCATTGGCACCACAATTCTGTTATGTCCCATTTGTCTCAAAAATGTATAGGAGAGGAGGCCAACGCTTTGAGTCAACACACTGCTCATTAAGACAACTAGTAAGAAATACAATCTTCGATGGGTGACAAGACATGCAGTAACTAAGTTAAAGAAAATCTTCAAGATTTGCACTTCTTCATGCATACAATCATGTTAATAATAATGATTGCTTCCAAGATGAGATGCCTAACAAGGGAAGAGAATGTGAATTGGAAGCAAAAAAAGACCGAGGTTTGACACATTAATTTATTCTATTGTGATTATTTACAACCTCTCTCTTTACCTAACCAATGTTTTGCATGTACCTTCCTTTTCTACCAATGCCATCTCTTTATCCCAATTTACTAAAGAACTTAAACATGCAATTACATTCTTCAATACCTATTGTATGCTTTAGGAACAAACCTCAGAAAAGATAACTGAAACTGTTAAGATTCAAAGTGGAGATCTCTCTTTAACAACACAGCCATCTATCACAGGCCATCAACTATATTAGATTTTCCAGTGTGTCTCATTAAACATCGGTAACTTAAGAAAGTAGCAGTTCTAAACATCCAAGATTTTAACCCTAGAGTTATTTGAGTAATACTAAAGCATAAGCATTGATGGTAAAAGTGATTCAAAAACAAACCAAGATATAGCGACCCAAATTCAAACAGACCTGTTAGCTGTGCGGCGAGTGAAGACAATAACATCAGCTCCCAATCGCATGGTGCTTGTCTTGAAGCCATTACCATCTGAAAGGCCAAACCTTAAGAAATAAATATGAATATGTGAATTATTTAACTTGGGTAGATTAAAAGATCCATACATTGTCCAATTGCCATTTTGGAATTTTTATCTGAAAATCCAAAACTCATGCAGCGCCTGATTGCTTCGGGGTCCATTCCACCACCATCATCTAGCAAATAACATAAGCCAAGGACAATAAGTTCTTTTTCCTTGTAGAATTGCAGAATTTCTATATTGTTTGTATTTCACTTGTTATTTACATCAGTACATAGATACAAGTATATATAGAAATAGATAGGGCTGTTCTAGGAAACTAATATCTTTACATAATTTCCTAATATCTGTACATAATATCAGATCTGATTTCTAATATCAGATCTGATCTCCTAACTATTTAGGAGTCAATCATATCGAGAACATATCCAACTGGATATTTCTCAACACTCCCCCCCAAGCTGGCTTGTATATGTCATCCATAGCCAACTTGGTAACTAGAACATTAAACTGCCTCTTGTGTAATCCCTTTGTAAGAATGTCAGTGTTAACATTCAACCTTTAAACATAGTTCAGCCCAAGCCCATCCAAACCTACACCCGTAGGGGCAAGATGGGGAAAGGGACCACTGGTGCCACCTAGGCAGCAATGGTTATGCATGTTATCGTAAGTTAGTTATAGAGATTGTAAACAACAGATATATATAGCTGATACAGAGAGGAGAGAGGGGATTCATTCATTGATTTGTCAATTGGTATACTGTATAGGCCTGGGAATATTTCCAGGAGGGAGCTACTGCTGTACTTACAACTTACACCTAAATAATACAATCTCTAAGGTTTACCTAACAACTGGTGCTTTCATTGAGAGGAGGGTATCGGGTAGAGGTTGTATGCCAACTAGAATGGAGAATAGAGTATCGGCAATAGAGGGACTGGTTAAGTCGCATGACAACACACTGAAAGACCTTCGATCGTAGTTGAGTTCCTTGATGGCCAGCGTGGAGACGTTGGCCAAATCACAAGGTCAGCTTCAGTCGGAAATGCAGGATGGGTTTCAAGCTTTGATGGCTAAGCACTCGCAGAAACAAAAGCTGGGAGAAGAAGATGAACCTTCGGCGTTCACTCACAACGCATCATCTTCAGCAGGGGGCGATAAGCCCGTACAGTCATCTGGGGTCACCGCCGGCTACGACAAACACACCAGTGGTCAGACGGGAACCGGTCATCGCCGACCTGATGACAGTGCGCCTCGGGAGGCCACCGAACGTGCGTGGGAGGAGTATCGGAATGTCGCCCGTCGGGTCGATCTCCCAGC
>JAOTAX010000007.1:23637944-23661093 GCA_025629825.1 Erythroxylum guanchezii
TGCCTAAATCTCGTGGTTTTGAAGTCATTTTAGTGGTGGTGGATCGCCTTTCTAAATATGCTCACTTTCTACTCCTCAAACATCCATTTACTGCCAAAACAGTGGCTGAAGTGTTCATCCGTGAGATAGTTCGATTACATGGCATCCCAAGTTCTATCTTGAGTGATCGGGATCCGCTCTTCACTAGCAACTTTTGGAAGGAGCTGTTTAAACTACAAGGAACCACTCTCAAAATGAGTTCCTCTTACCATCCGCAAACGGATGGACAAACGGAAGTGTTGAATCGGTGTTTAGAAACCTATCTCCGTTGTTTTACCTCTGAACAACCGAAGCATTGGTCTTACTGGTTAACATGGGCTGAATACTAGTATAATACCAGTTTTCATGTTTCATAAGGGAAAACTCCCTTTGAGGTAGTTTATGGTCGCTTACCACCTACCTTACTTCAGTTTACAAAGGGGGAAACCCAGGTAGAATCTGTGGAGCTAGCCTTAATTGATAGAGATGAAGCTCTAAGACAGCTGAAACACAACTTATGGCGTGCACAAGTTCTGATGAAGAAGGCTGCTGACAGCCATAGGAGGGAGGTCCATTTTCAAGAAGGAGATCTGGTTTTTGTGAAGCTCAGACCACATAGGCAGTCTTCTGTTGCACGCAGAATTTGTCCTAAGCTTTCAGCCCGTTACTATGGACCATTCAAGATCATTGGCAAGGTAGGGCAGGTTGCTTATCAATTGCAACTCCCTCCCTCATCCAAAGTCCATCCGGTTTTTCATGTCTCCCAACTCAAAAAGGCAGTGGGGGACCACTCTGTTGAGCCTTCACTCCCACAAGGGTTAGAAATGGATCAGGAAGACTACACCGAACCAGAAGCAATTCTAGCTTCCCGTGTATCTCAATCTAAGGGCAGCAACATTCTTCAATGGCTGGTTCGTTGGAAGGCCAAACCAGCTGAAGAAGCTACTTGGGAGGATGCAGATTTTATCAGAGGGCAGTTTCCTTCAGTCCACCTTGAGGACAAGGTGCCTCTTAAGGAGGAGGGAAATGTTAACATTCAACCTTTAAACATAGTTCAGCCCAAGCCCATCCAAACCTACACCCGTAGGGGCAAGATGGGGAAAGGGACCACTGGTGCCACCTAGGCAGCAGTGGTTATGCATGTTATCGTGAGTTAGTTATAGAGATTGTAAACAGCAGATATATATAGCTGATACAGAGAGGAGAGAGGGGATTCATTCATGGATTTGTCAATTGGTATACTGTATAGGCCTGGGAATATTTCCAAGAGGGAGCTACTGCTGTACTTACAACTTACACGTAAATAATACAATCTCTAAGGTTTACCTATCAATTAGCTACCTGCTGTGATGTTGGAATATAGGGAACACAAATTAATCATTCTTCAATTTTTTCTTTGATGAAGTGCTTGTCAACCTCAACATGTTTTGTTCCATCACGAAGAACAGGGTTGTGAGAAATTGAAATTGCAGCTTTATTGTCACAATATACTTTCATAGGGACTGAAATTGGAATCTATAGTTCCTCCAGTATTCTTTTAATCCATAGGACTTCACAGATTCCATGTGCCATTGCATGAAACTCAACTTTAGCACTACTTCTTGCAACCACACTTTGTTTCTTACTCCTCCAAGTTACTAAATTACCACCAACAAATGTGCAATAACCTGAAATTGATCTTCTATCAATAGCAATCCTTGCCTAATCAGCATCAATATAGACTTCTATTTGAAGGTTGTTTTGCTCCCGAAACATTAAACCTTGTCCAAGAGTTCCTTTTAGATATCTTAGTATCCTGTATATAGCATCCAGATGTTCTTGGCCTGGTGAGTGCATAAATTGACTCACTAAGCTCACAGCAAAGGCTATATCAGGTCTGGTTGTGACAGGTACATTAATCTCCCAACTAATTGCTGATATCTCTCCTTATTAATAACATTTACAGGTTGAATTGGTCTAAAATTTACACCATTCTCAACAGGAGAATCAGCTACCTTGCATCCTAATAATCCGGTCCAAAATATATTTCCCAAATATTCCATCCTTGGATCTAGCAAATTCCATTCCGAGGAAATATTTTAGAGGTCCAAGATCTTTGATCTCAAATTCTTTGGCTAATCTCTTCTTCAACTCTACTATTTCAGATACATCATCTCTTGTTATGATAATGTCATCTACATAAACAATAAGGATCGATTTCATACCTGCTTTCGATTGCTTGTAGAACAATGGCTTGGCTTTGACAATAGCCATAGCTCTTCACAGCCCTTCCAAACCTGTCAAACCATGCTCTAGGGCACTGTTTTAGTCCATATAGTGACTTCCTTAGCTTGCACACCTTATTTCACCCATAGGTATCCGTAAAACCTAGAGGTAAGCTCTTAAAGACTTCTTTTTCAAGGTCTCCATCAAGAAAGGCATTATTTTACATCTAGTTGATGTAAAGTCCACTCACAGTTTACAGCCAAGAATAGTAATGCTCAAATTGTATTTACCTTTGCAACAGAAGCAAATGTCTCTTGGTAGTAAATGCCATAGGTTTGACTAAATCCCTTAGCAACTAATCTTGCCTTCAATCTTTCCACACTCCCATCGGCCTTAGACTTAATAGTGAAAAGCCATTTGCACCCTACCAAACTGATAGGCCTCTGGTGCATAAGCATTACTGTAGACGCAAGAAGAGAAGCGCGGGGCTAGAGAACGTGGGCCAGTGACGGGGGAATTTTGTTAGGGGCTTGCTGACTTGTGTTCGTTACGTACGAATAAGAAAGGGGATTCTGTTATGGGGAATTCTGTTATTACTGAGTAGTATATATACCAGGGATAGGGAAGAAGGAAAACAATTATTACTCTTACAAAAGAAGTTACAATGAGTTTGTTGGAGAGCTGCACCCTCTCGAATTGGTGTTAGGAGAGATTCAGCCTCTCGAATTGCTGTTTACTTTCTTTTGTCAACAATTTCGACATTATCAATACAATATAATACCAAGTATTCTACTCTATTCTCTGTTCTGACATTTCTTTACTGCTGGATTGTTCTCGGTCACTGTTGTATTGAAACCCAGGTTGTTTGTTTGGCCCTTGATATTGTCGGATCCCATCACAAACTTTTATCTCTAGGAGAGTTCACAAGTTCCCAAGTTTTATTCTTCTCAAGAGCATTTACTTCTTCCATAACAGCTGAACTCCAATCTGGATCTTGAAGTGCTTCCTGAATGTTTCTTGGCACAAACAGATTAGTGATTTTAGAGATAAATGATTTATGTATGGGTGATAGTTTCCCATAAGATAGATACTTTGATATGGGATGATTGGTGCAGGCCTATTTCCCTTTTCTAGATGCTATGGGTAGGTAATTTTCGGCAGGGAGATCAGTAGGAATATCAGTTATACTTTGTGGGTCAATAGGTATGCGTTGATCATCACTGGACACAATAAGGGGTAAAGTAGCATAAGGGTTACCTGAATTGTTCCCAGGTTCCTTCTCCGAGGGATTTGACAGGCTGTGCATTGTAGGTTGTTCTCTACTTCTCAATTGAGTCTTCCTCTTAATATAAACACGAAGCTCAGTATTCCGTTCCTTAGGAACAAATCGTAGTATTTCTCCTCCTGTGAATGAATCTGGATTTTCTGGCATGGATAGATTTAAAGAAGTATCTTTGGCTTCATTGTCAGAAATTATATTGTGATCAATAATGACTGGGTAGGGGATTAGGAGTAACCCAAAAATTTTCTGCTTCATTAGAGTTCTCCCCCTGAAGGAAATTTTTTTAATGTTCTAGGAATGTGACATCCATGGAGACAACCATTTTTCGAGTTAAAGGATTGTAACACTTATAACCTCATTGACTAGGAGCATACCCAATGAAGACATATTTTTCAGCTCTTGGATCTAGTTTAGAGTTTCCCTTATTTGAGTTGTGAACATATGCAGTACACCCAAATACCCAAAGAGGAAGAGTAGAGTAAAGTCTATTTTTAGGAAAGGACTGTTTAAACATATCTAAGGGTGTTGCATAATGTAAAAACACGGCTAGGCATTCGAGTAATTAAGTATGAAGCAGTCAAAACAGCCTCACCCCAAAGATATCTTGGAACATTCATTGTAAACATAATAAACCGAGCAACTTCTAGTAAATGTTTATTTTCCTCTCGGCAATACTATTTTGTTGAGGAGTGTTAACACACGTAGATTGGTGAACAATGCCTTTAGACTTAAGAAAATTTCCAAGGACTTTATTAAAATACTCAGTACCATTGTCAGAGTGAAGTATACCAATGCATGTGTGAAATTGAGTTTCAACTATGGTATAGAAGTTTTGAAAGATTTGAGCAACTTCAAATTTTTCACGTATCAAATAGACCCAACATAACCGAGTATGATCATCAATAAACATTACAAACCATTTTTTCCCGGTAAGAGTTTTAACACGGGATGGACCCCAAACATCACTATGAATTAAGTAAAATGGTTTGGATGGTTGATATGGTTTTGTAAGGTAAGAAATCTTATGACTTTTAGATAAAATACACTACTCACAATGAAGTTTTGAACAATCCACAAATTTAAACAAATGAGGGAAAAAAAATTTTAGGTAAGAGAAACTAGGATGTCCTAATCTATTAAGCCAAAGTAAAATCTGTTCTTTAGTAGGGGTAGAACGAATACTACTTAGACCGAGAGCTTCCTTATTCTTCAAGTTATCATCAACTAAGTAGTAGAGACCATCTATCAACTTAGCATTGCCAATCATCTTCTCGAAGTTAGGTCATGAAAAACACAATATGAGTCAAAAAAGGTAATGGTGCAATTAGAGTCATGGGTTAGTTTACTTACGGATAGCAGATTACAAGCTAATTTTGGAACATGTAGGACAGATTTAAGGCAGATATTTGAGGGTAGAATTATTGAACCTTTACCAACCGCAGCAGAAAAAGATCCATCAGCTATACGAATTTTTCCATGACCAAAACAAGTGTCATAGGTATGAAATAAGTTAGAAGAACAAGTCATATGATCAGATGCTCCTGAATCAATGATCCAAGGAGTAGAATTATATGGAAAGGTACATGATAAAGCAGTAAAATCCCTACTTGTTTGTGCCATAGAGGCATTAGGAGCACTTGAGGATTCAGTTTTGGGTTTCAGAAGTTTCAGAATGTAGTAAACTGTCCAGCATCCACCTCATGTGTAGATGGAATTTTCCATGATTCATAGTGAGTTGAATCACTAGAGGAAGTTTTATTAAACTCCCTTCATGCGATCCCTTCCAATTGGCTGGCTTTCCATGAAGTTTCTAGCATGTTTCACAGGTATGCCGTGCTTTATTGCAATAGTCACACCAAACTCGTGACTTTTCCTCATTCTTCCTTGTACAACCAGTAGTGTTCCCAACAAATAGTGTTGTGTTTTCAGTAGTAGACGTAGGATTTCGTTTACCAAGCATCACAAACCATCTGCTCTCTTCTCATCGAACTTCTGCAAAGACTTCTCCAATGGTAGGGAGTGGTTGTCTTCCAATAATCCAACCTCTAACCTCATCAAACTCAACATTAAGTCCAATTAAGAACTTAAAAATTCAGTTATCCTCTCCTATTTTCCGAAAATAGTTACAATCATCAGGGGACTTCCATTCATAGTCATTAAATAAGTCTTAAGTCTTGCCACAAACGTTTCAGAGAATTAAAATACTTAGTAACACTATCCTCACCTTGGTGAATCTCACCCAATTTGAGAGTTAGTTCATATACTTGGGACTGATTTCCCAAATCAGAATACATCTGATTCACATTGTCCCATAGCTCCTTAGCTGTGTGATAACACATATAGTTGGAGCTAATATCTTCCTCCATAGAATTTACCATCCATGCCATCACCATAGAATTTTTCACATCCCATAGTCCGTGTGTAGGATCCTCTGCTGTGGGTTCCCTTTTGTCACCAATCAAATATCCAATCTTTCCTCTCCCTCGGATGTACATTCTCACTAATTGGGACCAGCGAAGAAAGTTCTCTCCATTCAATCGTATAGTAGTGATCTGAATGGAATGAGAATCTGAGGAAGTATTGTGTGGAGGAGGTGTCTGGACTGGGTTAGAGGATTCACCAATGTCAGACATGGTTGACATAATTCTGCAGGATTAGAACGATAGGTCGGGTGGCTAGGGGTTTTTTGGATAGAGCAGGGAGTAGTATGAGGGACAGTAGGTAGTGGGTAGGGTTTTAATTTCCAGGTATATCTCTGATACCATGCAGAATTTCTATATTGTTTGTATTTCACTTGTTACTTACATCAATACATAGATACAAGTACATATAGAAATAGATAGGGTTATTCTAGGAAACTAATATCTTTACATAATCTCCTAATATCTGTACATAATATCATATCTGATTTCTAATATCAGATCTCATCTCCTAACTATTTAGGAGTCAACCATATCAGGAACATATCCAATTGGATATTTCCCAACAAGAATCATCCAAGAGGAAGAAGAATCATAATAACAATTTTTCTTTATGATTAAAAGGTCTATTTTTACCTTGAATTAATAGTGCTGGGCTTGCATCTCTAGGATTAGAGATTTTGTCTATAGTGACATATGTAGCTCCATTTTGGATCTGTCCAGCAAAATATAAAAAGAAATTAAGGAAGCAAATTTTGAAATTTTATGCATTTGGACATTCAAACATAAGTCGTAATATGATAGTTGAATTAAAGGCCAAATGATAAATGTCATATTAGCAGATATGCAAGAATAGCCAGAAAAAAGGAATACTTATTACACAAAAATTGATTTATGAGACCTTGTATACGTTGTTAGAGATTATGATTTGATTAAGAGGATTGTTAGGGATTGTGATTGTGATTGTGATTGTGATTTGATTGGATTATAATTGTAACTTACCCTATATATAATCTAGTATATAAAGGGAGTGGGAGCTGCTGATTTTTCATGCTCTCACAATCCCTCATCTTATATGTTATCATGGTACCAAAGCAGGTATTCTAAACCTGCCTCTGACTTTTCCCTCCTCTAACTTTTTCTCCATTCTTTTACAGTCGACAACCCATACCTAGACCTTTCTTAAAAATAAGACTAACCTTAACAATCTAACCCCAGAACACCTCAAGCAACCACTGATGACCAATTCAGAGGAAGAGGTGACACTGGTGAGTGCCCCATGTGCCCTCACGCAGTATCGACAGCCACTATTCAACTGGTTAGAGCCCACATGCCACCTTCCGGTGACATCCTATTGACCCAATTGTCATGGATTGGGTCGCACCAACTCCAGGCACCTGTTGGTGATGTGTTTTTCTACTTTTAATTGTTGGAAAACAGGTTTGCGTGTTAAACCACAGTCGGTGATGTGTTTTTCTACCTTTAATTGCTAGAAATTGGGTCTGTGTGCTCAATTATAGTCACTGGAAATTGGGTTTCTGTTATAGTTGTAACTCATGATGGTTTCAGTCCCTCTTTCATTGTTGCACGACTATTGATATTTAAAGTTCGGTTTCTTGCACTATTGTTCTTTACCTGATTCTCATTAACATCTTTTTGTATCATCATGAGTGACTTCAAAACTGAAAGTGTTGAAGGACAACCACCCATTATGGTTCAACAAATCACAAATCGAAAATTAAATGGAACGAATTATGTTGCTTGTGAGAAGGCAATCATTATATATCTCAAAGGCCTAGGTAGGTATGAGCATCTCAAGGATCCAACCCCTAATATTAAGTCACCTAGATATAAAAAGTGGGAACAACATGACAAACAAATAATGACAAGCTTTTGGAATGTCATGGAGCCAAATATTGCTGACATGTGTCAACATGTCAACTCCACAAAGGAGCTATGGGAGTATATGAGACTTTTATTTTCTAGTAACATTACTCGTACATCGAATTTATCTATAGAACTGTTCAAGTGTGAGCATGGAGGGAAGAACCACAGAGTATTTTTTAGAAATAAAGAATCTATTTATAGAACATTTAGCAACCTAATCGATAACAATAAATAAGGATCAACTTCTAAAGGAAAGAGAATAGTTATTCATTATCAGATAGTTGGCCGAATTAAGACCAAAATTTAAAACAATTCGGGACCAGATACTCAATGGCACTGAACTCCCATCACTTGCTGAGATATATTCACAAGTATCTCGATCCTTGAAGGGGTCAACACAAGAAAGTGGTGACAAGTCTGCTCTAGTTGTTCACAATGGTGGAAGGGGTAATGGAGGCCGAAGTAACCGTGGTGGTCGTGGAGGAAAAGGAAAAGGAGGCCAAAGAAAATGTGATCACTGTGGCAAGGATGGGCATGTTCATGACTCTTGTTGGGAATTAAACCCATGGTTGGATCCGAAGCCCACTCAATCTAATAATATTACGGAGGCTGCTACTAGTTCTACCTCAACAAGTGGAAACAACGTGGTTTCTGAAGAAGAATAGGCATCTTTTCTCCGGTATCAAGCGGCCAAGCAAGCAATTACACCAATTGCGTCGTTTGCTCACCTAGGTAATCACACAACTTGTATATCATCCTCTGGTAAACCTTGGGTTATAGATTCAGGAGCCACTGACCATATTGCAGGTAACCCAAAATTTTTTGATCAAATTACCCCTGTACCAAACTCACACCAACTTACAGTTGCTAATGGTTCCACTACTAGTATAAGTGGCGTTGACACTACAATTCCTTCTCCTTCAATGAGGTTACCAGCAACACTATATATTCCAAAATTTTCGTTCAACTTAATGTCTATTAGCAAACTAATTTGTTTCCTTTTTCCCTCCTTCTGTTGTTATCCAAGATTTGAAGACAAAGAAGATGATTAGAGGAGGGCGTGAATTTAAAGGTCTCTACTATTTTAACAATTATTCAACTACCTGCTCAACTGTCGCTTCATGTCTCTAACTCCATAGTCACCTTGGTCATCCATCTATCCAAAAATTAAAAAAATTGATTCCTAATTTGAATTCAAATCTTCATTTAGATTGTCAGTCTTGTCAACTTGAGAAACATCATCGTGTTGTTTTTCCATCTAGAGTTAATAATAGAGCCGAAAGCTCTTTTGTTGTTAGTTCATTATGATATTTGGAGTCCATCTCGTGTTGCCTCAAAACTTGGTTTTTGTTACTTTGTTGTTTTTGTTGATGATTGGTCTAGAATGACTTGGTTATATCTAATGAAAGAACATTCTGAATTGTTTTCGATTTTCCAATCCTTTTGCTCTAAAATCAAAACTCAATTTGGTTGTTCTGTTCGTATCCTTAAAAGTGATAATGCCAAAGAATATTTTTTTTTTAATCCTTAAAGTCTTACATAAAAAATTGTAGTATGATTCCCCAATCTTCTTGTTCTCACACACCATAACAAAATGGTGTTGCTGAAACAAAAATCGGGCCTGTCATATAAGTTGCTTGAACCTTACTAATTGAGATGAAAGTTCTCAAGGAGTTTTGGAGTCATGTCATCCTCACTGCTTGCTATCTTATTAGCAAAACACAATCCACCACTCTTAAGGGTCAGATTCCTCATATCCTTATATTTCCTAATATTCCTTTGTTTCCTCTTCCGCCTCGCATCTTTCGATGTGTTTGTTTTGTCCACCAACTCCAGCAAGGAGTTAACAAATTATATCCACAAGCCATCAAGTGTATCTTCCTTGATTACTCAAGGACACAAAAAGGCTATTATTGTTATAGCACCTCACTTAAAAGATTCTTTGTGTGCGCAGATGCGACATTTTTTGAGAACACTACATACTTTTCTAAGAGTCAAGATGCCAAAAGCTTCAATCATTGTTTACCCTCACTTTTTGAAAACTCCTTGGATAATTTGCCTAACAATTTAGACAATTCACCTCAGGTTCCGTTCCTTCCTCAATTGTCTCAATCAAAATTGCAGGTTTATTCCCAAAAGCCACATTGAATAGTAGCTGGCCATCCAAATGAGCCTAATTTGTCTCTAGATTCGAAAAACAGTGACCTAGACTGGCCTATCTCCTTCAAGAATGGTAAACGATCTTGTACCAATCATCCAATTTATAATTTGGTCTTAAGCAACGTGGAGTAGACCATTCGGTGTTCTATCAACACACAAGATTTGGTAAAATTCTATTGATTGTATATGTCAATGATATTATTATTACTGGTGATGATCAAAATAGAATTCAGAGATTGAAGGAATTCCTGAAACAACAATTCCAAACAAAAGACCTGGGTCTACTAAAGTATTTTTGGGAATCGAAGTTGCAAGATCTAAAGATGGTATTTGTCTATCCCAACGCAAGTATGTTCTTGATCTCCTAGAAGAAGCTGACTTGTTGGGATGTAAATCGCTGGATTCTCCAATGGATCCCAACATCAAACTTGATGCATACCAGAGAGAATTCTTGAAAGATCCAAGAAATTGTAAGAGACTGATTGGGAAATTAAACCATCTTACAGTTACTAGGCCTGACATTTCATTTAGTATAAGTGTGGTGAGTCAATTTATGCAATCCAGACCAGTCATTGGAATGCAACTATTCGAATCTTGAAGTACCTCAAGCGCAATCCTAGCAAAGGACTCTTATATAAGAACCAGGGGGACTGTCCAGTTCAGGCCTATAGTGATATCGATTGGGCTGGTTCTAGGGCTAATTGACAATCTACTACAGGTTATTACATGTTTGTTGGTTTGATTTCATCGAAAAGCAAGAAGCAAACAGTGGTTTCTTGTTCAACTGCAAAATCAAAATAAAGAGCCATAGCATATACAACTTGAGAACTTGTCTGGATAAAACAAATGTTGTAGGAACTTGGATTTCAACAAACACAACTTATGGAGCTAATGTGTGATAATCTAGCAGCCATTTACATTGCTTCTAATCTAGTTTTTCATAAAAGCACAAAGCATATTGAGGTAGACTATCACTTTGTTAGAGAAGAGGTGGAGCAAAATGTGATAAAAACCACTCAAGTAAGTCTGAGGACTAGTTGGCTGATCTACTCATCAAGTCTTTGGTTGGAAGTGTAGAGAATCCCGTAATAGTAGATAGTCCCTTAATTAAGGGATTATTCTTAGAGATTATCCTTAGCTTTAATATCTAGCTATATTAGAGACATTTCCAAATAAGGAGTCTTCCTAAATTATGACACTACCAAAACTATGTACCCTAGCTCTATATAAGAACCTATGAGTCTGCAACATATGTAGATAATAACTTTCAATATATATTGAAGATATTACATGGTATCAGAGCCTCACGCTCTTCCATGAATTACAAGGCTGCAATGGTGGGGTCTCAATCTTCATCCCTCAAGACCACCAGTAGCTCTACCCCTTTCTCTAGATCAAGAAATCAACCTGATTCAGTTAGCATACAACCAGAAAAATCCCTACAAATTTCAATCCAAAAACTGAATGGAAGAAACCACCTAGAATGGTCCCAATCAGCCTGTCTTGTAATTACTGGAAAAGGAAAAATAGGGTACATAACAGGAGCAATTCAAACTCCAGGGTCAGAAGACCCCAATTTCGACCAGTGGTGCTTGGAGAATGCCACGATTACAGCCTGGCTTATCAACTCCATGGAACCAATGGTTGGAAGACCCTTTATTTTTCTCCCAACAGCCAAAGATGTATGGGAAGCAGTCAACGAAACATACTCAGACCTGGAAAACTATGCTCAACTGTTTGAACCCAATTCAAAAAGGTGGAAGATACAATAGGGTGAGCAAGATGTGACTACATATTATAATGAAATGACTATAATATGGCAGGAGTTGGATCTATTTGAGGAAACAAAATGGAAAGATCCAAAAGATGCAGCCCAATATAGAGAGAGTTGACAGGGGATGAGTGTTTGTTTTTCTTGCTGGCGTGAAGGCATAATTGGATGAAGACAGGGGACAGATTTTGGGACGAAGGCCACTACCCAAAATCTGAGAATTCTTCTCTGAAGTCAGAAGAGAGGAAGCTTGGAAGAGTGTCATGTTAGGAAAAAATAGCACCATGGACTTCCAGAATTAAGGTTCAGCATTTGTCTCAAAAAATAGTGACAGGAGGGTGAGAAAGGTAAAAACACGCAGAAAACTTGGTGTGATTTTTTCAAACAACCGTGGCATACAAAAGATACCTGCTAGAAGATACATGGCAAACCGGCAAACTGGAAGAAAAAATGGGCTAGTGGAGCAGGAGACAGGAAAGCTTTGCAAGTTGGGAACCAGTCCAGTCATGACCAAGATACATCCAGCTCAACCAGGACCTTTCCTTTCACAAAGGAACAGCTTGATCATCTGTACACATTCCGTCCAACTGAGAATACCAAAAAACCCTCTTGTTCTGTAGTCTAATCAGGTATAATCCTTCCAAAAGCCTTTATTTGTTCTATACCCTCCTACTCTTGGATAGTTGACTCTGAAGCCACCGATCACATGACTGGTAGCTCCAAATTTTTTTCCTCTTGCTCACCGTGTGCAGGGAACCAGAAAATTAGAATTGCAGATGGTTCCCTAGCTTCAGTAGCAAGAAAAGGGATAGTCCCTATTTCAGATACCTTAACACTAAAAAATGTTCTTCACATTCCCAATCTTTCGCATAACCTTGTTTCTGTTAGCAAGCTAACCAAAGATATGAATTGCAAAGCTAATTTTTGGTCGACTCATTGTATGCTTCAGGATTTGGAATCGGGGAGGATGATTGGGGTTGCTAAGGTTACTGGAGACTTATATATCATGAAAGAAGAAGGCAAGAAACATGAAGGGAGCTGTCACATTACTGTCAGCAAGAAGGAGGAAGAAATAATGATGTGGCATTATAGGTTAGGACATCCTAGTTTACAATACCTGAAGTGTGCGTTACCTCATTTATCTATCAATAAAAGTGCCAGCTTTCAATGTGAATGTTGTGAATTAGCTAAACTTCATAAAAGTCATTACCCCATTCAAAACAACCGATGTCCAGAGCCATTTATGTTAATACACAGTGATTTATGGGGTCCCTCTAGAACTCAAAACACCTAATGGAAAGCAGTGGTTCCTCACTTTCATTGATGACTGTTCTAGGGTCACATGGGTGTTTCTTTTGGGCGATAAATCGAATGTTTGTGCCACATTAGTGTCCTTCTATAACAAGGTTAAAACTCAATTTCAAAAGGAGATTAGAATGTTAAGAAGTGACAACAGGAAGGAGTATGTGAACTTGGCCTTAAAAAATTTCCTAGATAGCAAAGGGATTATCCACCAAACCTCCTGCAATTACACCCCACAGCAGAATGGAATTTTTGAACGCAAAAACAAACATCTTTTAGAGGTAACTAGAGTAGTCAACTTTCAAACACATGTCCCGAAATACCTATGGGGAGAAGCAATTCTCGTTGCCAATTTTTTGATCAATAGACTTCTCTCCAAAACCTTAAAATTCCAAACCCCATTACAAATCTTCTCTTCCTTGTTTCCTAACACAAAACCGAACCCACCTGTCCCTCTGAAAATATTTGGAAGCACTGTGTTTGTCTACAACCATAATCCCAAGAAATTCAAACTAGATCCCAAAGCTATCAAATGTATTTTTGTTGGATACTCTAGAACCCAAAAGGGATATAAGTGTTTTGATCCAACATCTCGGAAATTTTTTACCTCTATGGATCCTAAACCTTATGATAGTCACACTCATCTTAAGGGGGAGTATTTCAGTGAGGAAGATGAGAGGTCTAGTGGAAAAAAAAAACTGAGATATTGAACCTAGAAGGACCAGCAGTAGAAGCTTACTAGTCAAGGGGAGGAAAAAGAAAATCAGGAAGAAGACAAGGTTGAGAAGGAAGTAGGAAGTGAAAAGTCGAGAACACTTCACGGTGCAATATATAGCAGGGGAGCAAGGGAAGTAATCTTTGATACA
Organism: Erythroxylum guanchezii; assembly: GCA_025629825.1. Classification (NCBI taxonomy): domain Eukaryota; kingdom Viridiplantae; phylum Streptophyta; class Magnoliopsida; order Malpighiales; family Erythroxylaceae; genus Erythroxylum; species Erythroxylum guanchezii. The sequence goes on from JAOTAX010000007.1 coordinate 23,651,856, forward strand.
ACCCAATTATCATCTTCGAATCTGAGTCTTGACATCTCACAATCCAAGACTGAAATTACTAGTACCCAACCAGGTAACTCAAATGATCTCCCTGGTGATATTTTTCTTCCTATTACAATGAGAAAAGGGAAAAGATCATGCAGACAATACCCTACTTCTAACTTTGTCTCTAATGCAAAATTGTCTCCAACTTTTTCTGCCTTCATTTCCACACTAACCAGTGCAGAAATTCCAAACAATATACAGGATGCTTTAGCTATTCCTGAGTGGAAGGAGGCAGTTTTGGAAGAGTTAAAGGCCCTGGAAAAGAATGGCATGTGGAAGAGAACAGATTTGCCAAGAGGAAAAAAATTGGTTGGATGCCAATGGATATTTACCATTCAATACAATGCATATGGGTCAATAGAAAGATTTAAAGCTCAGTTAGTGGCAAAGGGTTACACTCAAACATTTGGGGTGGACTATACTGAGACATTCTCTCTAGTGGTAAAGCTGAACACTGTCAGGGTCCTATTATCAGTGGCTACGTGCTTAGACTAGCCTCTAATCCAACTAGATGTAAAAAATGCTTCCTTGAATGGTGATTTGGAAGAGGAAGTGTACATGGAGCCACCTCCTGGGTTCAAGAAAAGCTTTGGAGATAAGGTGTTCAAACTTAGAAGGTCCCTGTATGGACTAAAACAGTCCCCAAGAGCCTGGTTTGACAGATTCACCAAATTTGTAACAATTCAGGGGTATTCCCAAGGCTAATCAGTTCATACCTTGTTTACTAAAAGGAATGGGGAAGGTAAAATTGTTGTCCTAATTGTGTATGTGGATGATATCATAATTACTGGGAGTGATCATGTGGAGATAGAGAAATTACAAGCTCAGCTCGAGAAGGAATTTGAAGTAAAAAACTTGGGGCAGCTTAGATATTTTCTTTGCATGGAAGTAGCTCGATCCAAGAAGGGAATTATGGTGACTCAAAGAAAGTACACTTTGGATTTATTAAAAGAGACAGGTTTAAGTGGCTGTAAACCTGGTGATACACCAGTGGAACTAGGAAAAAAACTTGGACAGCCCGAAAATGATGTTCCAATAAACAAGGAAAGATACCAGAGACTTGTTAGGAAACTAATTTACTTATTTCATACCAGGCCAGATATAGCATTTGCAGTGAGCTTAATAAGTCAATTTATGCACTCACCATATGAAGAACACTTGGAAGCTGTTATCAGAATTTTGAAATATCTAAAGGGATGTCCTGGTAAGGGATTGTTCTTTCAGAAGGAGGAAGAAAGAAGCATAGAAGTCTATAGGGATGCAGACTATGCTAGCTCCATTACTAATAGAAGATCAACATCAAGCTACTGCACCTATCTATGGGGGAATATGGTAACATGGATAAGTAAAAAGCAAAATGTAGTAGCTAGGAGTAGTGCAGAAGCTGAGTATAGGGCTATGGCTCAAGGAGTGTGTGAAGTCTTATGGCTCCGAAGAGTTATGTCTGAGTTACATTTGGAAGTTAAGTCTCCCATGAAGTTGTATTGTGACAATAAGGCATCCATTAATATTGCACAAAATCCAGTATTTCACGAAAGTACAAAGCATATAGAGGTTGATAAGCACTTTATCAAGGAAAAAATGGAAGATGGAAACATATGTATTCCATTTTTCCTACTAAAGAACAAAGAGCAGATGTCTTCACAAAGGAGTTGTTCAAACAACCATTGGAAGAGCAAATTAGCAATTTGGGCATGATAGACATCTTTGCACCAACTTGAGGGGGAAGCGTAGAGAATCCCGTAATAGTAGATAGTCCCTTAATTAAGGGATTATTCTTAGAGATTATCCTTAGCTGTAATATCTAGCTATATTAGGGATATTTCCACATAAGGAGTCTTCCTAAATTAGGAGACTACCAAAACTATGTACCCTAGCTCTATATAAGAACCTATGAGTCTGCAACATATGCAGATAATAACTTTCAATATATATCAAAGTTGTTACAGGAAGCAACACAACTGTGTAACAAGTCTGGAGCTCATGATATATATGCTCCAACTTGAGGGAGAGTGTTAGAAATTATGATTTGATTAAGAGGCTTGTTAGGGATTGTGACTGTGACTGTGATTTGATTGGATTATAATTGTAACTTACTGTATATCTAATCTAGTATATAAAGGGAGTTGTAGTTGTGATTTTTCATGATCTCACAATCCCTCTTCTTATATGTTATGATTCTCCTTAAAGAACATTGCTTAGTGATTAGGTTTCAAGTATTTACTTGTATTGTTATCAGTCAAGCAATTAATCATTGATTTTCTCTCTTTGAAGGTCGCCATAAAAGATTTTTATAGTCAATACGAAGGCTACTTTAGGAATTATAAGTTTCACACTAGTAGATTCAATCTCATGCTTTCCCCTCAAATAACTTTTGAAATATAATAGTTGGAGAAAGGCCACAACCTTGTAAAATAAGAATAAAGAAATAATATATAACAATATGTAATAGATTTTCCAACATAAGGAAAAGTCTACTATTTCAAAAAATAGAGAATTACCTCATCAACTGCATTGTCAAGCAGCTCAGCAATTGCTGAAAAACAAGAAAGATAGCAACTCATATATGGTCATTTCAACTCGTCGAATTAAGTTTATGTGTTGGAATAGAAAACATGATTAGCTAGACTTACCGCCAAAGGCCCACTTATGTGAAGTTGCATTTGAATGAAGAAACAAGGGGTGGACATGAAGATAACTTTTGTTGCCTGTCACCACAAATACCAGAAGAATAAGAAACCAAAGGAAAGACAATAGATCAAGATCAATAGATGTCATCTAACATGTTTTCTATGTGGTGAAGAAGTTAACATCCAACTCAGAAGGAAAGTCAAGAAAAGACAATAAGCAACAAACTTTTTGAGAAAGTCAATGATAAGAAGGGCATTTTATTGGAATTAATCTGTGGAAAACCTATTGTCCCTATGTTAACATCATTTTATGAGAAAGAGCTTCATACTTTGCACTATGACCTTGGGACCATGCGTATCTTCATAGATTCCAGCTTTCCAAAATTGCCGACAAATTGGTGCTGCACAGATGGTTGATTGAGAAGAAACACCAGTGTCATGCCCTGGAGATTGTCCCTGCTCCAATACACTAGAGCTACTTTGACCATTACTTATGTCATTTGAGACTTTATTTTCTTCAGATTCTTGTCTTGTTGCTTGGACTACAAACTTTGGGCGCTTAGCTAATAGGGTCTTGTCATTTTTTTCACCTTGCACTCCACCATCAATTAAATCTAGCTCCAATTTTACAGCTTTCATATTGAGGAGCATTCGAAGTCAACCATCACTGCATGTACTCACAATAGATGTAAACCTCTATCTTGGACAACATGATTGATAACATATTGACATGTGGCTATAGTAAACATGCTAACATAAGACAAAAAGGCATATTATGACCTAAGAACAAATTGGATCAAATGCGGAGAAACGAAAACTTAGAGAACGAAGAAGAGTTTAGTAATGTCAAAAGAGAATTTCTCAAGGAAACACCTTCACAGTGAGTTTTTTTTTTTTTTAAGCAAGAGCCCACACTACTTTGAGTATAAGATCAATTTCCTCGAGATTAATTAACTCGTAAGATTACAATTAATTAACTCGTAAGATTACAAATCAAACAGTTTAATTTTAGTCTTAAGGGGTCGCATTGTATTTGAGAATGAACTTCAATTATGCAACAATCTTTAAAGATCCCTTCACCATAGTCCATGCAGGTACGGCAAGGGCAAAATAAACAACCCTCAAACACTTTCAAATGCTAAATGCTCTTACAAACACAACAACACTAAGGAAAAGATAAAGCACTTAGCCACCTTTTCACTACCAAAGCCAAAGCAACAAAATTAAGTTTTTCAACATTTCATTACTTCAACCAAGACAACCATATTCGCATCATCAACTTAAACTATGTCAATTTTAAATATCAAATTTATTCTAATCATCAAGCTTTGCGATATTAAGTGATCAACAAAAAGCTAAATGATCAACAAATCAGGTGGAATTCTTTCTTTAATCAATTTAATTTTTCATTCAAACACAACTCTAGACAATCTAATATTCCAACCAACACTAAGTGATCTCTACTTTCAATTTTCCAAGGGCAGTAATACAATCCTATTGTTAGAAAACCTTATGAAAATGACTTTGGAGGATATTTTGTCAGAGATAAGGCTTTAGCAATAATGAGTGCTTGTTATTATTAATAAAAAATATACGGAGAAGTGGAGATATCGATGAAAGATCTCTAGCTAGCTTGTTTGGCAAAAGCAAAGATTGAAATATTGGTTTATATACTCCTTTACCTAAATCAAATGTCCTATGGGAACATTTTGAGCATGAATTTCTTTTTGGTATTTTCTCATAAAGCATTGATTTTAGTTATGATGTGATGGATTGATTTCTAAAAAAAGACACCTTATTCTATATCAACAACAATAACAACAACATCTAGTGGAAGTCCCGCTGAGATACAGAATCTGAAGAGGTCCGATAGTACGCAACCTTACCCCTACTTAGTAGAGAGGCTGTTTTCGATAGACACATTTTATTCTGTATCACAAAACATCAAATGCACGCACATTGTGACATCATAACGTATTGCAACATTCTGTATGAGATGGCTATCAAAGTTTCATATTAAAAAAAGAAATAATATGAAAGGATTTACAAATCAATAGTACATGACTAATAGTCAACTCCGAACACGTTTGAATTGAATTGTTCAATAGAATTAGAAGTAAAGTTGATACTAAAATCCCACATTACAAAAAAGAGACAATTGCTAACTCTTTTTGATCAAATTGTTCAATAAAATTAGCAATAGAATTGTTGATATCAAAATCTCACATTACAAAGAAGAGATAACGAAAGAATTTACGACTTCATAGTAGATGACAACTATAAACAAGAGATGATCATATTACGAAAAAAGGGATGAAAATGTTTATAAATCAATAATACATGACTAATAGTCAACTCCTAATTCTTTATGAAATGGTTCAATAGAACTAAAAGTGGAATTGTTGATATCAAAATCCCATATTACAAAAAAGAGATAAGACAAAAGGACCTACAAGTTTATAGTATATGCTTGTTACTTAACTTTATTAACTTCTAACTATTTCTAATCAAATAGTTCAATAAAACTAAAACTGGAATTATTGATCTCAAGATCCCATATTACAAAAAAGGAGATGACATCAAAGGATTTGTAAGCTACATAACTACTAGTCAGCTTCTAACTATTTTTGATCAAATAATTCAATAAAACAAAAGGTTGATTTAGGTTTTCAATGAGTTAGTGAGCCAAGGACTCTTCATTCCTATCTTTTAAATTTTTGGGACAAACATATTTTTAGTCTTTCCACTTAATATTTGTTTCCTATTTCATTCTTCAAACTATTGAACCTTTTAATTCAATTCTTAAATTTTACCGATCACTCTATATTAACTTTCGTTAATGTCCTTACCTTAAACAATATATTGCATCAATGGAATCCAAACTAGAGATACAATTAAAAATGACATATGTATTCAGCTTGGATGTTATGTAGGAGTTTTTTGAAGAATATAAAAAATAAATCTTAACATGAAGTGATTAATAAAGTTCAATGACTGAATTACAAGGCTTAATAATTGAAAAACAGAAATAGAAAACAATATTATAGTTGAAAGATTGAAAATATACTTATCCCTTCCATTTTTCAAAAGAAAAATAATTCCAATTGGTCCTTAAACTCTTATTAAAAGCTCACACAACACTCATCAAATGAATCTTTTCAACTTCTATTAAAAGTTCAATCAACACTTTAAAATTTTATTTTCATTAAATAAATTATCAATTTAGTCGTTATCATTAGACATACGCCTTAGATAAGTTTATGATTAAAATTTACAAATTTACAGTTTGGTTTATGAAAATGAAATTTTAAGGTAGTAAGGGTTTAGGATTTAGGGTTGAGTGGACTTTTAATAGAAGTTGAAGACTAATTGAATCCTTTTTCTAAAAACAGATGATATCTTTTCAAAGAAAGAAATGGCAAAAAATACTATAATAAAAATCCATTTTCAGGAAAGAAATAATAGGTTAAATGGGTATAAACTAAACATTTAGTTTTAGATCGGATATATTAGCGAAAAAAATTTATGTAGGAAAGGAAAAGTAAATAATACAAAACTGCAGAGCTCCAGAGCTCCAGAGCTTTTTCTTCATCTTGCGCCTAAACCAGCGGAAAAAAGACTGTACTCCTCCATTTCGAGAGTTAATCGACGGCAAAGCAATGCAAAGGTCTTCAACAAATGCGGCCATTAAAATGCAGGAAGCAGCTTAAAAATAGTTGCTCACGCAATTATAAGCAATCAAAACTCAATATATTGAAAACAAAACACCGCCCTCTAGTTCGGAAAAACAAAAGAAAATATAACCAAAGCAACGACAGAAACAACAGCGCCAGATTGAAATCCATATATAAAATAACCATTAAATCAGACATCAAATAAATCCAACCATTAACTGTATTTCAGAAGTTCAAAAATAGACGCAGGAATGGAAATCCACAGGCAATTCCTTATAAAGAACGGGACTCCCAGAAAGAAAAATAGAAGGAAGAGATAAAGGATTGGAAACCAGATTTTACAACTATTGTAAATTGAACCCATTACCTCCTCAAACTTCACTATTTTTGGATTGAAGGTTCCTTCTTGCATGGTCAATCAAACTCTCAGCAGGAACAAGTCCCAAAACTTAGAAACTTTCAAACTCAAAATCTCATTAAACCCTAAAATCAATTGTGAGGGACAGCAAGAGACATCAAGTACTAAATCTCTTCCTCTTCTCTCTCTTCCTTCTCTCTTTCAATTCCTTTATGCTTTATATAAGTGGCTAAAAAGTTGTTTATGGATTTCCTATTTTGTCCTCTATTTTGCGTAAAAATTTCAGCTTCATTAGTACATAACTTGTAATTAATAGCATGACGAAGGCCAAAGTCAAAAGTATGGCTTGGGCACATTAATTGATTATGACAAGTGTAAATGGGCTTTTGACATTTGTTGATTGTACGGAATTAAATCATCTCCACGTCAAAAAGCCTATTTGATCTTTTTTTTTTTTATTTTTTGATAAAATATTTTTAAATTAGATTTAAATTTAGTTTAGTGTAATTTGAAATATAACTTAAATTAAATTACTGATAAAATAATTTTATTTTTTAACCAATTTAAATTATACAACTCAAATCTTAATAATTTATTGTATTTTAGACAATAGTGTAAGTATCGTATCGCCAAAAAAAGGTATAATACCAAGCAATTTCGTATTGTGAGTTGGTACGAAAATACCAGTCATATGTTAGACTGAATTTTAATTTTTAAAAACAATTGGACTAAATTGTAATTTTAAAAAAGTAACGTTAAATAACTAACTTACCCTCCCCTAACTTTGTTTCTTCTAAATCTGCTCTTACCTCTTTGCCTCTCACTCTATCTCACTTTTTTGGCTAGACCACACTTTCATCTGTCAGAGTCACCTTGCCTCACCTCAAACCTCATCCTTTCTCGCCTGCGTACTGTTATGGCCTCTCCTCGCCTCGCCTTGACCTCACCCTCTTTGCCACAGTTGCCTCAGCGTCCCCACCGATATCCCGTAGAGCTGTAAACTTTAAGCCTTAGGGTTGCAAGATGCAAATCAGCCTTGAACAATTGAGCTGTGTGCAATGTGCTTGGTGATTAATTAGTTGATATATGTTGTGTTATGATATATGTTGTGTTATGATGTGTTGTGTTGAGTGTTGAGTATTGAGTATTGGGTGTTGAGTTAAATGAGTTGTTGTTGTGTGTGTGAGTGATTTATAGTTGTGAGTTTAGACTTTGTACTTTGGAAATTACATTTTGGAAATTAAGGATATCAAATACCTAGATACTAGAATGGACAGATGTGTTTGTTTGTCTTAATTTTAGAAATTGAGGAATGAGATTGAGGATTCTATAAACTATATAGAATTACAGTATTTGAAATTCGGATTTTTGGATGTGTTTTGTCATGTGTGTTGTTTGGATTTTGGAAACCGGGGATTCAATCATTCATTATAAAATTGAAGTTTGTTTTATTGTTTGAAATTTGAGAAATATTGAATTAAATATTGGTCTTTATTATAAAATAGGTTATATATTATAAATTAATTTTGTAATATATAAAATAGGTTAGTTAATTTAGGTTGAATTATGTGATTACACGAATTAAGTTAAAGAAGTGAGCTTATGATAGTTAGATATAATCACAGATGAGTTACAATCAATATAGTTAAATTATGTAATAATACAAAATGAGTTAAAGTTACAAATTTATGTAATCATACAAACTAGGTTATAGAAGTGAGTTTATGTTTGAAGCATATAATCACACAAAATAAGTTATATTTATGACTTTATGGTTGAATTATGTTATTATACAAATTGAGTTATAGATATGACTTATGAGTTTAATCACACAAAATAAGTTATAGTTGTGAATTATAGTTGAATTATTTAATCATACAAAATGGTTATAATTGCGACTTTATGGTAGAATTATGTAATTACATAAAAATGTGTTATAGTTGTGAGTTGTGAGTTTACTTTTAAATTATGTAATTACACAAAATGATTATAGTTGTGAAAGTATAGCAACTAATGTATATATTTGAAGTTTGGGTTAGGAAACATGATAATTTCTTAGATAGAATGTGCTTAATTATCAAATTTTCTTGAGGAATCATTTATGTAAGTTTATGAAGGTCACTTGTATGTATGTATTATATGATTGTTGAAACACTATTGATGCTCTATTTCTTCATGTTGTTATACACAACTTGATTTTGATACAAAGTTATTAAGTTTAATTTATGTCTTCATTTATTTTTACAGATAAATAGAGAGAAGTTTAAGTGTATTTGATAATTCAATCGCTTCAGGTATAAGGAGTTTTGATGATCCAGCCTAGGCTTATACTAGATTGGTTCCTGAAATGAAGAACTATACTATTTTTTTATATTGTAACAAGCATTTGAAAGGTGAGGGGATCACTAGACTAAAGAAGCATTTAGTTGGGATCAAAGGTGTAACACCCGGTCACCATATTAAGGGTTAGGACCCGAAATTTCAGTACATGTGAGCTCAAAGAGAGACTAAGGAAATGCATTTTCTTGCTC
>JAOTAX010000007.1:23661193-23673317 GCA_025629825.1 Erythroxylum guanchezii
ATGTGTAAATTTCTGATTTTGATGAAATGAAATGAGGAAAAATTATGGTTTCAAAAAGTTCGTGGTTTTATATTGATATTTTATTATGATGCCATGTGAAATACAGTAGTGATTGTTCGTAGCTCACCCTTATCGTAAGATATGTATCGGAATGATTTACGGCCGTCCCGGTGTATACCCTGTGGTAAGGAGGCGCCACATAACTGGTAGGAATGCACCACTGTTTGAAAAGGACTACAACCGGCATAAAAATCTGCTTCATCTTTAAAAGTATGCAAGATAAAACAAAAACATCGCGAGCATCAATTTAAGAATTTCAAAGTTCAAATCCATCAAGCTCTTTTTTGTGCAAGGCTGAAAGAGAAATAGAGTTGGTTCACCAGAGGGAAAAGGAAAATCAACGGCCATTGCTTGCATTTCTTATGGGTTGTTCCAAATGCCAGGTTTTCTTTTTCTAATGTTATAAAGTCCTCTTCTTGTTTTTGCCCCCCAATTTCACATTTTTCACACTCGTCTCCCTCTTGTCAATAGTGTGCTATTTTTTTCGTTTGCTTTAACTTTTTCTCCTCATCTTTGTCTTAATTGCAATCTAACCCATTTAGGTTTAGGAACTTTACAGTTAGAGCAGGATATACGAAACTTTCAACTTTAGGGATCTTCCTTTTCTGATTTCTATGAAACAACTGATAAGGTGTGCTCTCATTTTTCTTTAGTTTCATTAATATATGTTATGTAATTTTAATTAAGAAGTTGTGTCCACTAATCTTCTTTTATTAAAATATCTCTTCCCCACTTGTTTTGACAATTAAATTAGAATGTAAATGTATATCTCATGAGCTAATAATCCATGCTGACATAATTTTATCACATAATATTTTCTTTTAAACTGTACAACAATATCATACTATTTTTACCATTTAAAAAAAATTGACATAAAGGGATTAATATACATATATTAATTTTGTACATTTCCTTGCATAAAAAAACTTTTGTGAATAGCAAAACCTCACATTGATTTGTTCATTTCTCTATGTAATAGGCGTGTTAAATAGAGTAGTTAAATGAGTGCTTCATGGTAACATCAAGAAGCATAAGAAAAAAGTGCCCCTCTCAACACAAAGATTCACTTTTTTCGGTTCATCATGGAAGCAAAGAAGTAAATGGGTGTGAGAAGAGAAGAACCTCTCAACTCCTCAGTAGGAAAATTGTGACTTGAAGCAATTAAAAGTTGGGAAAGATATGAATAGTTTGTAATAATCTTACCTTATGAATCAATCCATCGTCAATAATCGAACTACTCAACTTCTTAAACAACTCGTAAAGAGATTTTTAAACATAAAAATCTTAACTACTAATTACATAATTATTCTTAATTCAACAGACAACAAACATTATCTAAAATTTCAAGAAATACTTTCAAATTCAAATAAACATTTATTTAAAAACATAAACTTCGATCAGACATGAGAAATGAAGATTGAAAGGTATCTAACAACGAAGTTTAACAATGGACTTCATTCGAAAGAGACAACTCCACATTTATAGAACCAAACAACATCGTAATAAACCTACACATTCGCAATACCACCACGACGACGAGGTGCACGAGAGATAATTATACAGTACTTGAAGCAGATGTGATGATGACGGCGAGGATAAGCGACGACGAGGTATGCTGGCACGACGCGCGGTGGCCTTCAGTAGCAACAGACATGATGAGGCTGGCTTGTCGAGGACGATGGCAAGCCGAGGACGCACGGTGGCACAACAATGACGAGCAATGGGACGACTAGGAGGAGCGGTGGGACGACAAGAGACGCGGTCGGGCGATGACAACAAAAGAGAGAAAAAATGGGGTTGTGATGGACGAGGAGGGGGAGGAAGTTGCGGTCGATTTAGGTTATACGAAAATGATGTCGTTTGGTGTTAAACTAAATGATGTCGTTTGCGTTTTTTAAAACATTGAACCAAAAGCAAATGATGACGTTTACAACTAAAATTTACCGACGGACTACCGTCATTAAACTCAAAACTCATTTTCTCCATGAAGCAATCCCGCTTTCTTTACCGACAGACATTTCTTACTATCGCTATATTCTGTTGAAAATTTTGTCAGGTTGATTTCCCCCCAATTTTATGTACGGAAATTTTTTCATTGCAAATTGAAAATTTTCCTGACAATTATACCGATGAAACATGATTTTCTGTTAGTAATTTCCAACGGTTATATTTCCTTCGTAATTGTCCATCGCTAATAACTAATTTTCTTGTAGTGAATTTATATCCATAAATCAAGAATGGTCTAACAATATATCATGACTACCAAAATATTTAAGATTGTCAAACTAGTTTTAACTAACCTTTTTTTGTGCCATTTTTTCTTATAATTCAATCATTGTATCATATAATGTTATGGTTAGACATAGAGTATGAAAATAATATAAACTCTATTTTAGTCCAATCATGTTAGTTTTCTACCATTAGTAACAGATTCAATCAATGACATTTAAAAAATATTTTCAAAGTTTTAGTTTACCTTGGCCAAGCTTTTCCCCAATCAACAATAATCGAGAACAATAAAATATTCTCCCTAATTATTTTAACGTGACGAATGTTATATTGATCACTTAACTATAACGTGACGAATGTTATATTGATCACTTAACTATCTCCATATAATTCATATTATATTCAATAACTACCAACTGAGTTATCGTTGACTAGAATAGGTCATAAATAGTATAAAAAATATAGCAATCCCTATACGAGATACTTTAGAGATTTCATGTCAAAGGATTTCTTATCAAGTCATCACAATGAGAATTTTATAGATATACAAGAAATGTTCTTATTGAAATTCTCATGTGGTATCAGTTCAGTAAACTTATTTTCTAAAAAGCATCCACACGTTTGTTTAAGTTTTTTAGTCTACAAAATCAGTTGTTTTCTTCTTAAAAAAGAAATATAACAAATGTTAGTATTTTTAGTTTCTATTACAATGACTAGGAACAATTTAAGAGTAATACATAAATACAAAATGAATCTCATAATTATGATCTCATCATAATTTTATTTGTAATGTATATTTATCTCATGGACTTTATCATATACATCTAAATATGTATAAGGTAAAGAATACTTTTAAATAATTATGTTACTAAACTGCAACCAATTGATTAGTTGTATGACACAAACCAATAATCTCCTTCTAGAAACAACTTTTCTATAATCTAAATTTTAGAATTAATCTAATTATTAATCTTAATTACATGAAGAATTGAGTTAAACTAGGAATATATCATGTTAGTTCTCTACCATTAGTAACTGATTCAATTAATAACATTTGGAAGCTATTTTCAAAATATTATTCCACCTTGACCAAAGATTTTGTGAGTCAATATTAATCAAGAATAATGAAATATTTTTCCTAATTACTTTAGTACGATGAATCTTATATTACTGAATCAAATATTTCCATATAATTCAAGTTATATCTAATGACTACCAATTGATCTATCCTTAACTAGAATAATTCATAAGTAGTATCAAAATATAATAATCATTATATGGGATACTTTGGAGTATCAAGTCAAAGGATCACTTATATATTCATCACAATAAGAGTTTTCATAGACATACAAGTAATGTTCCAAATAAAATTAGGTTAGTTTAGTGAATTTGTTCTCTAACAAGCACCTTCACATTTGTTTAAGTATCTTACATACTTTTTTTACGAGATTTATTATTTTCTTCAGAAGGAAGAAACATAGCGTATGCTAGTCCTTTTACCCTATATTAATATTCAGTCTCAATAGAACAATAATTAAGTAATTTGTATAATTATGATCTCATCATAATTTCATTTGTAATGTATATATTTATCTCATAAACTTTATTATAAAGTCAAAGCCAAAGTCAATGTACCAAGTGTACAAAACTCCCCGCTTTGCGAGGGTCTGAGAAGAGTCATAATATACACAACCTTTTTTTTGTCATTTTACAAAGAAATTGTTTTTGTGATTTGAACCTGTGACTTTACGATCACAAAGGAACAACTTTACTGTATACTTTATTATATACATCTAAATATTTTTAAATAAATACATCACTAAACAACAACCAACTAATGGGTTGTAAGTGGTATGATGTTGTCGTTGCCAGTGGAGCGATTGCAATGGCGATGATGGTCGAGTAGGTGGAGGAATTGGATTGAGGTTGCTGATGTTGGGAGTGGTTGTTGCCATCCGTTGGGTTTTAGGTGTTATTTTCTTAATCGTCGGATTTGGTTTGTTTTAGATCCAACTTTAACATATTTCAAAAAATTGGCCATAATCATGTGATAGTAAAGTCCAATTTTTAGCTAAAAATTAATAATTAATGTCTAACGAATGTTTAACTTCGTCAAATTTTTTGTCTAATTAAGATGTTTTCTAAATATTTTGAAAATGTTAAAGATTAATTTGAAAACTTGAAAATGTTAAAGGTTGAAATGTATTTAGATGTAAACATTAAGATTCAAATTGTATTTTTGGTCATACTAAAAGAGATTATTCTGTAAAAGGAGCTGAATTTATTACTACATGGGAGTTCTATAACAAAGAACATACTATATATAAAACTGACGAAAGGGTCTCCTTTTCTGGAGTTATTCAAACTTCAATATTAATCCGCGTCATGCCTGGTTTGATGTATGCAGCTCGTCATGCCAATGAAGTAAATAACGTTATATGCATCCATTTTCCATGATATAGTATCAATTTGCCTTGTTTTTCGATTTGATGGATATGCTTCTTATCTTATTTTTTAAGTTATAAACTAATCTCCAATCATAAGTTTTAAAAGGAAATTAAGAAAAGTGAACATTTAATTAGAAACTTGGCTGTCTTTTTATAATTGATAGTCGTGATTTTCCAGGTGAATGGATGTGAACAAGACCTTAAAACAAAGGAGATAAGCAACTTAGCAACTTGGCTTGTTCTTACTGATTCTTAAGTATTGGAAACAATAACTAAGCAACCTCAAAAGTTGGTCGAATCTGTGATCACCCTCCACATGTTGCGCTCAAGCTGTAATGGGGCCTATGTATGGTTTGTTGAGGTTGAAACATGATGGCTGATGTTACCAGTTGGATGGAGCTCTAAGTACAGCACTACAAAGTTGGTATAATGATTCAACGGAGGCTATGAATGCCAACCCAGAATCATATGAAAACTTGGTACTAATTACACGTAGATGAGAGATTAGAGAATAAACACAAAGCAAATGGTTCTAGAATGTAACAAAGTAATAATAATAAATTACTTAATTTTATAATATCAATCCGAATTTTAAAAATAGTTCGATATTAAATTTCTTATTAATATAATTGAGGTGGCGAGTATTGTAAAATTGATTAAATTTTAGGAATTTCTAATAATAAAATGAAGCGAAATATGATCACATGAAAAATAATTTTCTGTAACATGCACTGTGCTATAGAATTTGTTATCTTGTGAAGGAAAAACTGTCATGGAGTTGATTTTCCAGTCCTTTTCTTCTCCTCGTGATCGTAAACTGCCCACGTCTCTTCTTCTCTTATTCTTTCTTGATCACTTCCCTTACTGTCCAAAGTCGATATAGATACTCTTGTCAAATTGCACCACATTCTCACCATTATATAAATCAATATAAAACATATTAATGCAGAGGTAGAGACAATGGCCACTATGATGCATGCAGCAGCGGCGCTGGAAATCTTCTTTTTCTCTGGTCTTTTTGAGTATAAGCACGATAGTAATGGTGGCCCGCAAAGCTTATTATTACCCGCGAAGGAGCTAAGTGGAAATCCTGAGCAAGTAGAAGGAAGTTGGCCCTGAAGATCATTATTTGACAGGTTTAGGCTGTGGAGACTAGTCAGTTTTGCAAGTGAAGAAGGTACCTGTCCTTGGAGGTGATTGGATGAAAGGTTCAATATCTCTAATTTCATGAGATTTCCCAGAGAAGATGGAATCTGACCACAAAGAAAATTGTTACTGAGATCAAGAATAACTTGTAACTCAGTTAGCTTTCCTATCTCGGGAGGTATAGTACCAGTCAAAAGGTTCTCAGATAGCCTCAGCTCAAAGAGCTTCTTGCACTCTTGAATTGCGGTAGGAATCGAGCCTGAAAGGTTGTTTCTTTGCAGGTCAAGGACATTCAGAGATGTAAGGTTTCCTATTTCCTCTGGGATCTTGCCTGAGAGATTGTTGTTTTGAAGTGAAAGCTTGAGCAAGTTAGTACACCTTCCAAATTCTGATGGTATGTTCCCACGAAAGTTATTGGACCAAAAGTCTAGGTCTCCAAGTTCTTCCAAGTCACCTAGCCAAGAGGGAATTCGACCAGAAAGTTGATTATTGTTAAGTAGCAGATGTTGAAGTTTCTCGCAACATGCAAGTTCTGGTGCCACTTATCCTGTGAAATTATTGAAAGACAAATCGATAAAGTTGAGCTCAGTGAGCTCTCCAAACTCATGAGGAATGCGTCCACTAAGATGATTTTGTGCAAATCGAATACGGGTTAGATTTTTAGACATAGCTAGATTAGCAGGGATTGGACCTGAAAAGCTATTGTTAGTTAAGTCCAAGACAGTTAGCAAATTTGAGCCTAGAAGAGGAGAAATGCTTCCGCTGAACCTGTTGTGGGAGAAATTGATGATTTTGAGGCTTTTGAGAAGGAAAAGAGATGCAGGAAGAGGACCTTCAAAAGAATTGTTGTAAAGGGTAACCGTGTACGGTCCTGAAAGGAATCTGAACGTTGGTGGCAGTGTTCCTGTTAGCTTGTTATCTGCCAAGGCCAATATTTGAAGCCTTTGACAGTAGCCAAGGCTTGGTGGGATTGGACCTGACAATTCATTTTGTCTCAGTTGTAACAAAATTAGATTCTTGAGCTCGCCTATTGTTTCAGGGATGCTACCTGTAAAATGGTTTCCAAAGAAATCAATTGTTGTTAAGCTGGTGCAATTTGTCAACTCTCTTGGCATTAGACCTGACATCTGGTTATCATAAAGATAGATGCTTCTCAACTTCTGCAACTTGCCGATTTCCGGTGGAATTCTCCCCATGATAAAGTTGTCAAATAGATAAAGATTCTCCAATTTACTAATATTTCCAATTTCTGGAGGTAAACTTCCACTGAAGCTATTATTGTTGAGCAGAAGATCTGTGAGGTTCTCTAGTTCTTGAAGACTAGATGGCAAGTCCCCTCCAAAATTGTTGTCAGAAAGGTCTAGTTGTTGAAGGGAGGTGCACTTCAGTAGCTCCATGGGAAATTTGCCAGATAGATTGTTTCGAGCTATGAAAAGTTGTTGCAGATTAGAATTGTTGAGACAGAAGTTGTTTGGAATGCTACCTGCTAAATCATTGTCAGACAAAACCAAAGTTTGAAGATTCTTTAATTGGGAATTGAAGAGGCTTATTGTTCCTACGATCTTATTCATGGATAGGTCCAGCTTTTCAAGCTGAACCAACTGGTTAAGCTCTGAATGAATTTGACCACTTAATTCATTCCCAAGTAGATTCAAGTACTTCAAGTTGGAGAGGCGACTTAACTCAACAGGAATTGAACCTGAAAAGCTATTGTTGGCCAAGTTGATTATCTTCAATGATTTAACATTTCCAAGCGAAGCAGGTATAGCCCCTTCCAGCATATTGTTTGAAGCAGCAAAATATTCAAGGTTTGCACAACCACGAATTTCTTCCGGTAAAAGGCCGTTAAGATTATTCTTCTGCAAGTCAACAGATACTAGGAACTTCAGATTCCCAACTGAAAGTGGTATGCTTCCATCAAATTGGCAATAGGCAAGCCCCAGTACTCTCAGCTCAGTTAAGTTACCAATACTTGGTGTAATTTCACCTGATAGCATGTTATCTCCAATTCTAAGAACTTGCAACTTCTTCAGGAGGCCGATCTCTTCTGGAATCTTACCAGAGAGAAAATTTGAATACAAAAGAAGTGTCCTCAAATTTTGAAGCTTCCCCAGCTCAGAAGGGTTTGAACCATTTAGAAAATTTGAAGACAAATCGAGTGTGCCAAGTGAAACAAGATGCCAAAACTCGGGCGAAATGAATCCAGACAATCCTGAGCCAGACAAATTTAGTCCAACAACGAGTGCTTGATCGTGTGAGCACGTGAGCCCATACCAGCTGCATATATGAGATTTTCTAGACCAGTTATCAAGAGCATCATTAGGATCAACCAGCTCTGATTTGATTCTCAGAAGCCAAGTTGACTCTGTTGAATCATCTCCACCAATTAGAGTAGAACCAAGTGCAACATTAAGGACCACCAAGAACAACCTCAAAGGAGATAACCGAATTCCACCCATTTGTAGATGTATCACATAGATGTAGAGTATCTCAAATGCCTGTATCAGATACTTGGTTCAAATTACAAATTGCTTGCCACTTGCAGGGCTCAATAATAAAAGGGGAAGAGCAAGCAAGCAAAAGAAGGCCTAAGGCATAAAATCATTCGAGAAGGAAAGTGTATGGCACAAAAAATTGTCTTAAGATTGATTGAAAAATTAGAAGCTTATATAGTTCACAGTTGCGTAAGGTCCATCATCTGAAGATAAACTTAAAGAGTTGTACATGAAAAGCAAGTTTGTTTCTAATCTGATGTTAAGTTGGTAATACTAGGTTTCTTTTCACACTCTTTTTAATCATACTTTGCTAAAGAGTAGGTCCTATTTCCAACTTTTCTTCACAAGGCAACTATGTGATGTACTAGTATGTTATAGTAGCTTGTGAGACAGGGAACTGCATGTAGATAAGGTAGTCATTGTATTGTTGAATAGAGAACAAAAGGTTGAGAATATGTAGATACCCACTTGTGCCTTGGACTAAAGGGTTACATTGTGTGGTCTTTCATGGCATTATGGTTTCTATATATGCTTGTTCTATCATTTTAGTTCTCCGGAGTCCAACTTGAGTCAGGCACATAAGATGAAGGCGGCGTCATGCACGCTAACATCGGTCAGCTATCCATATCCTCTTACGAAGCAATAATCCATCAGAATCATCCCAATAGATAAAGTAAAAGTTGACTTGAGGAGAGAAGAGTCAACTAATATTAACAATTGTCAACTTTCATTGGTATAAAACCACTATCTTACTAAAAGATCTGGGTATGTTTGGTATAGTCAAGAAATACTGAAATTGAAAGAAAGCAGGCAATAAAGGAAAAAAAAACCATCTTGTAATTGTTATTATAAATACATGATAGTCCCAAGATCATGTCAAGTTTGGTATCATAAAATCAAGAACTTCTTCATTTACGGGATTAGATGATTTTAATTATTGAGGGAGAGGATTTGTCAAAACACTGGAAGAATTCTTCTGAAACGAAGAAATCAAGCATGTGAAGACAAAGAAACTCACTTCACAGTTGACAGGATTATGGGAAATTGTGTTTTGGCTTATTAAATGGTAGATTTATACCTTTTGTTTTTCAGCTTTGCTTAACTTTCGAGGATCTCAGCAGACAACAACGACTATAACTGAAAATTCTTTCAGGCTGTCACATCAGTATCTTCAGAGAAGGAAACAACAGTACTCTCCACCATGGACCATTCCCAAGTCCTTCCATTATTTACATTATAATTATTTGGTAGAATTATCCTAAAATATGGAGGAGGATTGATAAAAGAAATTTTTCCATAGCACCTACATAAGAATTAAAGTTTAGAGAATTTTTACAAATAACTATTTAGATTTAAGTAGCACAATCGAATACTATATGTCCTAGGTACTACATGCTTTGTATTGAAAACAAAGGTTGAGTTATTACAGAACTTGAAGTAATAATAATTGGAGCATTATGAACGTAAACTGTTGATCCTACGAGATAATACTCGTGCTTAAACTAGACGCCATTAGAAGAATGGTACTACGTAGAAGAGACAACCAGGTTCATGATTGAAGATAAAAACAACGATGTGCTGAAAGTGAAATAGCTATGAATCCTTATTAGTAATAATGGGCAGACACATCATAGAGTCACACATGATGATCAATGGAACTATGGTAAGTATATGGAGATCGCCCACTTAAGCACTGGTACATTATTGCTAGGCGTGGCCAAGCTTTTGGCTTTTATGATAAAGAAACAGTAATCTGATAAAAGGGAGATGGGAAAGTGGGCAATAGCTCAGGCCATCGTTTGACGGCAACACGATGGTCCTGAAGTTTTACCATCAAGATGGTCTATATTGAAGAAAGAAGTAATCTTTTTTCTTATTTTGCACAACAATTGCCTTTAAATATATACACAAGTCTTAGCTTAATTTAGGTAGATAAAATATTTCCTATTTCTAGCAATATCCCCTATTTACAGTAATTTCTTAAAGTAAATATCCATGATATGCTCTTGTTTCCTATTTTATGATTAGGAAATAATTTCTCCTAAATCACTGTTTTGATTTTTATCAATCCCCCTCAAGCTAGTAGGTGCATAGATGTCTTGTATTCCCTGCTTGCTTATAACATCTTGAAATTGTGCATTTGCCAACTCCTTAGTCAATACATCTGCCATCTGTTTGGCGGTGGGAATGTATGGGGTGCAAATAAATGCACTTCTCAATTTTTCTTTAATAAAGTACTTATCAATCTCAATGTGTTTAGTTCTGTCGTGTTGTACCAGATTGTGAGCAATACTAATAGCCAACTTATTATCACAGCAGAGCTTCATAGGTCCTTGCCACCTAACTTTCAAATCATTCAGGATGATAAGAATCCATAAGAGCTCACATATACAATGAGCCATAACTCTAAACTCTGCCTCAGCACTTGATCTAGCCACAATTGATTGCTTCTTACTTCTGCAAGTGATAAGATTGCCAAAAAAATATAGTGCAGTGCCCCAGTAGTTAACCTTCTATCAATGCTTGAACTTGCCTAATCTGCATCCGTATAAGCTTCAACTGTTTTATTGTCATTTTTCTTAAACATAATACCTCTATCAGGGGTAGTTTTAAGGTACCTCAATACCCTATACACTACTTGAAGATGGACATTTTTAGGGTCATGCATCAACTGACTAATTACACTTACTGCATATGCTATGTCACGTCTAATATGTAACAAATAAATTAGTTTTCCACTAGTCTTTAATGCCTCCCCCTATCAATAGGTTCATCATCTTTGGCCTCACTTAGTTTATGATTTTGTTATATGCTGTATCAATCGGTTTGCACCCCATTATTTCAGTTTCTTCTAGAAGATCTAGAATATACTTGCAGTGGGATAGAAAATTTCCCTCTTTCAAACGAGCTACTTCTATGCCTAAAAAATATTTTAACTTTCCCAAATCTTTAATTTCAAACTCTTGGGCAAGTTTAAGTTTGAGGTGTTTCATTTCTTCAAGATCATTACCTGTGACTATAATGTCATCCACATAAACAATGAGAGCTGTCATTTTGTTTTCTGCAAGAAATTTAATAAATAGAGTGTGATCTCCTTAACTTTGCTTGTACTTCATTTCCAGCATAGCCTTTGTGAATCTCCCAAACCATGCCCGAGGAGATTGTTTAAGGTCATACAAGGCTTTCTTTTATTTGCATACTCTATTCCCAAACTTATCTTCAAATCCAGGAGGGGTTGTCATGTACACTTTTTCATTTAGATTACCATGTAAAAAGGCATTCTTTACATCGAATTGTTGCACAGGCCAATCAAAATTAGCTACCAAGGATAACAGTATACGTATAGTGTTCATTTTTGCTACTGAGTTGTAAGAAAACATTTATGGCTTGGAGAACATTTGCCAAGTGAAGTGTAATGTGAAATTGAGTATTTAGTGCATGTTCGAGTGCCCTTCCTAAGAGATATAAGGACATACAAATCATCTAGTTTATGGTTTTGTATTTCAATACCTGATTCTGGATTAGATCTTTGAGCCTGCTCTGGTAAGGTTTGGATAGTATCCCTTCATGAGTAGACTAAGTGTTAGTAGTGTGCCCTAGGCCAATGGACATATATGACTTTTGTACTAACATTATAACTTATTAATAATATATTATGAGGTATTCTTTCATATATGCATGTATATCGTTTATGTAATGTGATTTACATTCCATGAATAGTATTAGGCTTATGTCATCAAGTATATG
>JAOTAX010000007.1:23689896-23716656 GCA_025629825.1 Erythroxylum guanchezii
CTTCATACTCTATTCTTCTCTGTTTTCTTACTGTTTTCTTGTTTGAGTTTCTGGTGCTGTGGTTGATTGTTGGATTAGAACTTGTTAGGATTTTGGATCCTAACAGTCTTGTCCTGATATCGGGAGAGAGACACCTCTCGAAAGTTGCCATTGTCAACTTTTTTTGGGCTTTTCATTAGTGACAGTACCACCAGACTCCATATTCTCTTCTTATTTTCTCTTATCTTCATTATTATATTCCTATTCCATTGAGTTTCTACCACCATCATCTAGTAGCACATCTGTTTTCTTTAAGAAAATCCATGTCTGTTAAATTATGTTTCAAACTTCATTTCTAGCTGCAAATGATTTGAAGCCTAGTAGTGGTGAATAAATAGCCACCAACATCTTTCATTTATATCCTCTTCTATTTTCTAGGTTGTTATTAATTTTCCTCCAAAAATTTTCACCCACATTAGATCATATTAATCTTCTTTCTAATCTCCTTATTTGAAATCCAGCAATCTACTGGACGTTGTGAAAAGTGTCATAGTCCAATGATCCTTACGGGTGGCATTCATATGATAAACTAAATGCCCAAACTAGTTCCTTCTGAAAAACTAAAGGTGCTGGTTCCATTTCTTGTGGATGAAAGGTTTCGTGTTCTATTTGACGTTATAAAATCAATCAAGTACAATGTAAACTTTGAAAAGAATTAAAGAAAGTGATAGTGTGATTGCCTGTCAGCAAAGAGTCTTCAAAAACCATGGAGAGCATCTTCCGCAAATAAAGCAGGGGGAAAGTGAAGGAAGCTACAAGGACAGCTGGACCCACAAACCATGAGAGGCTGCTCTGTTTTTTCTGAAGGTTTGATATATCGACTGCCTTGTCTTTTTTATATGGATGAGTGTAAAATGAGATGAAGCCCGGTTTTCCATTGATTCCCTGGAAACTATCCCGTGAACTGCCAATAGAAGAGGGAGCTTCAGGATAGGAATCAAGATCCTCATGCTCTGATGCATTTGTTTCAGCCCCATTCAATTGAGGCTGTTCTTCTGTAGTTGCAAACAGTACACTTTCCCTAACTGCAAACTTTCCCCTTAGTAGTTTTGCCAGGCTGTCTACGCAGTGGTACAAGTTAACTAGTCACCGTTAACAAGTAGATTATTAGATCACGTTCAAAATATTTTGCAGCGATTATATCAAATTTAAAGTACCATCTGTCAAGAACTAACGTCATATTTTAGCAGGAAGAAACCTGTTAAGTACAGAATAAGAGCTCCTATATTACTACCATTCAAGTCATCATGTAAAATGCTTAGGAACAAATAGCATTTCTGTCAAATAATAAAATTGGACAAAATTTTTGAGCTTTCACTACTATCATACTTACTGAACTTACCTTTGGCATTTCTAAGCTTGTGAGAACAACAGTGTAGTCCATGACATTGTTTTCCTGATAAGGACAGCTGGAAAGCCAAAAATGGGTTGTAGAAGTCAGAAAATTTGTTATGCAGCTTCTCATACAAAGAGACAAGGAAAGCATAGCAAACAAAACCAAGAAGTCAAATAGTGAACAAAATTCACCAATACATAGGTTCAACTGTCAACCGCTAGTTACTTACATCGTTAGGTGTCTCTTAACATAACAATAGTAGAGTGTAAGCTTTAGAAACCTAGTACATTACTCTGCTACTAGGTTATTAGCCTAATGATTAGGTATCATAATGCAGGCAGTAAAGAGCTGAACAGCCATTTGCGGATCTTCCTCCTATAACCCCACTGGGAAAAAAAAAAGGGAAAGCAAAAAGGGAAAAGTGGAA
This sequence comes from Erythroxylum guanchezii, assembly GCA_025629825.1. NCBI lineage: Eukaryota > Viridiplantae > Streptophyta > Magnoliopsida > Malpighiales > Erythroxylaceae > Erythroxylum > Erythroxylum guanchezii. The sequence goes on from JAOTAX010000007.1 coordinate 23,691,699, forward strand.
AAGAAAAGGAGTTAGGACTTCAAGCAAGTTAACATTCAAGCGAAAGAATTTCTCAAAAACACACACTTCCACATTTCACACACACTTAGTTAGTGAATTCTCATTTCCAGCTCTTCCTCCAATCAATTTGATCAGAGAAAAGAGAAAGGGAAAATAAAATAAAGAACAAGAAATTGGGACTCCAAGCAAGTTAATGTATGAATATGAACCAAATATTTAACACACAGAAACATACACCGATGTAAAGTTTTTACTATGCCTTAAACCTTTGAAGAAAGTTAAGGGAATAAGTAAATATGAATTTTCTTCTGTCTACATGCATCTACTCCAACAATCACTCTGTAAGAATGACAACAGCATTCCTAATTCTGTTCTGGGCACCGAAGATTGATTTCTTCCTCATCTGAACATAATTCACATCAAATATGTCTCACATTTTAGAATCTTTTTTAATGTCTTTTTCATTTACACAATGCACCAAAGAACTAGCGATCAAATTGTCCCTTAACCAAATGTTTACGCCTGCACACATATTGCAAAAACATCGAGCTATCTCACAAGAATGCACAATTAAAACTTAAGCCAATTCACACCGACTTAATTCCCCTCTGATGGTAGATATCCTCAGCAGTATCATCCAAACATTACCAACTTCGCGCAATTAGTCCGTTACGACTACAATACAGAAGCTAAATCCAATATTTCAACCATGGATAGGCCAGAATCATAAGTTTCATAACTCAAGCTATCCAATCCGTTACAACAAAAAATCGCCAGGACACAAAACTTTCAAACTGAAGTCAAAGGCTAACAGCAAAACCAGTTTGCTACCAAAATTTCTCACGCATACTAATCAAAACTCTCAATGACGTTGCAGAAAATATTTATTTATTGATAAAAGAGGTACCTGCGAGCTTCTCTTTGGCTTTCTACAAGGCGAAGAAAGTGGTGATGCTACACAAGAAAAAGAAGATGGGCCAACTTTGGGAGCCATATACATTAACCTATTATTATCTACTTGGAGGTGGTGGCGACCACAGACCTGTCTATCCGACTATCCCCGACTTAAGTGGGTTCATATTGACTGATTTAAGGCATACCCGTTTCACATGGTGATATCTTAAAGTTGGCCGTATAACTTTCTCCGACGAAGATAGGGAAAGACGAGAACTTTAAGAATTCGGAACATTTGAGGAACAAGGCAGGTTATATAGGAGGTTTTCAAAGGGTGAAAAACAAGAACCCATAGAAGTTGGATGGGGAGTGACGAGGACGAGCGGTTTCTTTGTCTGTATGTTTTGGGTTTAAAGCAAAGTTAGAACCTTGGACAAATCGTACCCTTACATCTTAGTCAATCCAATGTAAGAAGCATAGTCCATTTCTGTTGGGTTCTTTCTTTCCCTTCCCTTAGCTTTTGTTTGGATTGAGGTGTTTGGATCGAAGGAAAGTAAAAGAAAGGAAAGTAAAAGGAAGGAAAGGAAGAGAAATGCAATTCTCTTGTTTTCCATTGTTTGGACAAAATTAAACTAAGAGAAAGTAAGCGAATGTAGGAGAATAGAAGTGAAATTTGCTCCAAATATATTTCCCACCAAATTGGTGGGAAAGGAGGAGAAATGGGGAGAAGATAACCTTATCTTTTGGAAATTACCATTATATCCATGTTTTGATCAACTAACAAACTTTTAACAAATTAATAATTAAGGGCATAAAGGTCTCAAAAAAAGTTTTTATCCAATATAAGTTTCAATTCCCTCCTTTAACAAATTAGAAAAACAAACAAGAGAAAGGAAATAACAATTCTCTTCCATTCTTTTCTCCTCTTTTCCTCTCAGCATTTCCTTTCCTTTCTCTTGTGCAATTAAGGATCCAAACAAAGGCTTACATTTCTGCATGCATTTTGGGGCATTTGAATAAAATATAGGGTGCATCTATATATTGTTCAAAGCAGCTGTGAATTAGGGTTTCAGAATGGAATCATTGGTGAGAGAAGAAATGGATCGAGAGTCCCCTGCAACAAAAGCGTCAAAACAACATCCGAGGGTCAGCTTTGGATTCTTAAGTAGTTTTTAGGAGGCGCGAGGAGGAACGTCGACTACTGCATAAGTCATTAGTGGCTGAGAGAAAGCGAAAGCGAGCAGCAACTTGCATAGGTTGAAGCTACGAGGCGTACCTTATTATTAGAAAAAGTCAATGTATACTAAATTAGCTAACTAACGTCTTTTTTTTCAGCCCACTATTATGTTAGTTGTAGAGCACCTTCTCAGGAGCCAGGATACATGCCAGTTTCATACGCCTAAGTGAAGTAGCGCAAGATCTGCCTCTTTGCTTATGTCGAGATATTGATTCAATTTGCTTCTCATGTCGACAAATTGGTCAAGTGGCAATATAATATGGAAATAACAATTAGTAGATTTGAAGTCCTAAACGAGTTGAAGAAAAGGAAAAATAAAAAGACGGAGGATATAGTTGGGTCCAACAACCTTCCTTCCTGAGGTCACTAGTATTGCAGTCAGAACCTGTAACATATCAAATTTGCAGCAACCATCAGCGAGTCCTGTTCACCAAATTTGCCGGAACAATGAGTTGTCTAAGTTAGAACTGCCAAAGACTTGGCAACTTTGTGACAGTTCGAGCTCTAAACAGGCTGGTTTGTGTACATAAGCCTGATGTTATTTTTTTAGTTGAAACTCTTGTCCATGAGGACAAAGTTACTTAGTTGAAGAGGCTATTGGGTTATGATTGCTGCTTTTTTGTTAATTGTATGGGTAGAAGGGATGGCTAAGCTGTAATTTGGAAATCACAGGATATGATTTCCTTGAGAGGTTTTTCTGCTGCTTTTATTGATATGAATGTTAATTTTGGCAATGGCTTACAGGGTCGACTTACGGGATTTTACGGTAATCCTGATCGATCGGGGATAATGTCTTCTTGGACCCTTCTTCGTCAATTAAAAATCAACTATGTTGGCCCTTGGTGTATCATTGGTGACTTCTATGAAATTATTGATTTAAATGAACAATTGGGTAGCTCTGATCATCCAATCTCATTGTTTCATAATCTTTGTGAGTGTCTAGATGATTGTGATCTAATGGATGTGCCATTACAAGGTTATGAATTTACTTGGGAGGATGGTAGGGGCACTGATAATGCAATTTTTGAACGACTTAATAGAGTCGTGGTTAATGATGCTTGGTTGAATCTATTCCCAAGTCAGTGCCTTTTTAATTTATCAACACCAACTTCAGACCACACTCCTATTCTTCTCTCCCTCAAACAATTTGTTCCAGGCCCTTTCATCAAAACCTTTACATTTGAGAATTGTTGGTTGATGAATGAAGACATTGAATCTGTGATCTCTGGTAGTTGGAACTCCGATCCAACATTAACTCTTCATGAGAAATTAAGTTCTTGTACCGATGCTCTATTTAACTAGAGTAAGACATTTGATGGTGACTTCAATGGGAAAAAGAAGAACTTAAGACAAGATTTGCTAAGGGCTAGACAAGATCCTAATGCGACAGACCAAGTTGGCCGGTACAAAGATGCATTGAATTTGTTGTTGGCTCAAAAAGAGATTTTTTGAGAGCAACGCTCAAAAAAATTCTGGCTTTTACATGGAGACTCCAATTCTAGTTTTTTTCATACTCAGGCATCTACCAGACGTAGAGTTAATCGGATTTATGGTCTTCAAAATGTTGATGGCAATTGGGTAGATGATCCACATGGGATTCATAATATAGTTACTTGATACTTCACTGACTTGTTTCAACCTCCAGGTAAGGTTGACTTCTCTGACTTTACATCCATGTCTCAATCTATTTCTGCTCATATTAATGAACAATTGCTTGCACCGATCTCGACTGAGGAAGTTAAGAGAGCCATGTTCCAAATGCACCCAGATAAATCTCCAGGACCAGACGGCTTCAACCTGTGTTTTTTCCAGAAATTTTGGTGTGTGGTTGGTGAAGATGTGACTCGTAGCTATCAGAATTGGTTTTCTGCGGGTGTGTTTCCAAAGCACCTTAATGAAACCATTATTGTATTGATTCTGAAAAAAGTTATGCTTGATTCTATGAAGGATTTTTGCTCGATCTCTCTCTACAGTGTGTTATATAAAATTCTATCTAAGGTGCTGGCTAATAGACTTAAAATTGTTCTTCCACATCTTATTTCTCCATTTCAATCTACATTTGTGCCTCGACGAACGATTACAGTTAACATAATGGTGGCCTTTGAGGTGATACATCATATGAAATGCAAGACTCAAGGCAAACTGGGAGAAGTAGCCCTGAAGATGGACATTAGTAAGGCTTATGATAAGGTGAGTTGGCAATTCCTACAACAACTTATGCTCAATATGGGGTTTGATGCTTGTTGGGTTGATCTTATTATGTATTGTGTGTCTACGGTCAAATACACTGTTTCTGTTAACAGCAAGCGTATTGGTCCAATTACTCCTCATCGTGGTCTTCAACAAGGTGATCCTCATTCTCCATATCTATCTATCTTATGTGCAGAGGGATTTTCTTTTTTTGCTGAGGCTTTAGGAGAATTACACGGTATTCGGGTCAGACGAAATTGCCCTAGTGTATCTCACTTATTATTTGCCGATGATAGCTTTGTTTTTTCAGAGCTAATGAACGAGAATGCCAAACAGTTCAAAACATTTTGCAATGTTATGAGCAATGTTCAGGTCAAGCGGTGAATTTGCAAAAATCGGGCATCTACTTCAGTAGAAATACTACTTGGGAAACTAGGTCGTTGTACAACATATTTTGGGTATGTCTGCTCCCTTTAACCGTGGGAAGTATTTGGGGTTGTCCTCATTGATTGGAAGAAGCAAAAAGCAAGTGTTCAATTTTTTGAAAGATCGGTTTATAAATCGATTACGAAGTTGAAAACATAAGTTCCTTTCTAGGGCGGGTAAGGAAATTCTTCTCAAGTCTATGGCTCAATCCATACCTGCTTATAGTATAGGTGTATTATACATTCCCGTGTCGTTGTGTGATGAATTACAACGCATGATGAACTCTTTCTGGTGGGGGACCAAGTCTGATGGTAGGAGAAAGATGCATTGGTTTTCATGAGATAAATTGGTTGTTCCTGAGACAAATGGTGGCCTAGGCTTCCGCAATCTCCACTTCTTTAACCTGGCTATGTTGGCAAAACAAGGTTGGAATTTCCTCTCCAACCCTAACTCTCTTCCGAGTCAAATCTTCAAAGCAAGATATTTTCCTAGATCGGATTTTCTAGATGCCACAGTTGGCAGTAACCTTAGTTATATCTGGAGGAGTATATTGTGAGCTAAAGATTTGCTTAGGTTTGGGATGAGATGGCGGGTGGGAATCGATTCTAAAATTCAAGTTTGGTCTGATCCATGGATTAATGATGATTCCAGTTTCTTTGTTCGATCCCCGGTGGTAGTAGGAATGGAAGTAGTTAACCTGCTTCTACCAAATGTAACTGGATGGGATACACAAAAGGTTAGTTCTATTTTCTCTCTTGCTGACTATCAAAATATTATTAGCATTCCTATTAGTAGATGTGCCTTGGAAGATAAATGGACTTGGCATTTTAATAAGTCTGGATTCTATAGTGTCAAATCTGGTTATAGACTAGCAATTAACAAGCTATCTGATTTGGATTCTTTTCACGTTTTGGGTAATTGGAAAGCTGTTTGGAATTTAAGAATTCCTCCAAAAATGAGAAAATTTTTATGGCGTTCTCTCAAAGGCATCTTGCCAACCAGGTTAGCGCTTCATAATAAGGAAATTCCTGTTTTTACGGGTTACCCTTTTTATGGTTTATAGGAACATGTCAATCATGTGCTAGTTGAGTGTGCACGGGCTAGACAATGTTGGAATTCTGTTGGGTTGGTCCTTAACACGTGTTTTTTCTGATTTTCTATTGCCATATCTCCATCATAACACATGTGGAATTACTGAAAAGATTGCAGCAATTTCGTGGGGGCTATGGTATTTTTGAAATGACTTGATTTGGAATGGGAATCAAGCTCCTACTAGCACGATCATTCATATGCCTTTGTCTAAAGCTACAGTGTAATGCCCTATTTTCATAGAGTACATACCGAAACACCCTGAGGACATTCCAGTATATACCCTATAACAATGAGATGTTAGAGCAGTCACTATAATCACTTAGTCATGGCATCATCATTTATAGTCTCTTATAAGGAATCATAAAGAAAAGACACAACATTTAAAAACTAACTGAATTCCTCCTTTCATTTCATAAAAATCAAATATGTACATTGTAGCTTTACACACCATCTAAATATGTACATAATCCAAAACCTAATACAAAACACACTATAAGAAAGAGGAATTATACAAAAACTTCTATCTAATCCTTCAGTTTCAGCTGACTGACCTTTGAGCTATTTCTTTTTCCCAAAAGTACAAGAATTATGCTGCTTCTTGTAGAGTCTCTTTATCGCTAATGTCCTCTCTCAGTCCTGAAAAATTAACATTGCAATTTTGGTAAATTTTGCGAACTCAATGAGGTAACCATTCTCGATGGTTTACTCAATTCATACAACACATCAACACATGTAAACACATAATTCACATCTTTTTATTTAGCATATAGCATCACATATCATTTAGTTTATATAGCATCACATATCATTTAGTTTACATATTCACTCTCATTCAAATACATGTCCACAATATATTTCAGTCAGTCAAACATACGTATTAAATGTATATGCAATGCTCGTGAGACTCACTTTCGATTATTACATTTTTGTGACTGAGTGTCTAAACTGTCCCGTATCCATTGTGGATACCGGGCTCATTGATACTGTCCCTTATCTGTTAAGGATACAGGGCTCATTATACATAGCGAGCCTTCAGCTCTTAATCACATTCTGAGCTTTAAGCTTATTTTTGGTGGCTACTCAAATCACAATTCTCATTATCTGATCATACATTCATGTAATGAAATGCATCATACATATTCAATCAATCATTGTTTCAATCATTCACATTCACAATCACAATCTCATTCATATTTATCAGCGGACCTTAGTCCTGCATTTAACAATCATGTTAAGTAACACTTATTTCTTCACATTCACATACAATGAGCACTTCAAATATCACATTCATACATCAGAAGACTCGGACCTTTAGTGTCCGGAATCAGCACAATCAAGTCCACATTCAAAGATAACTGAGAACATAATTTATAACAAACAAATAATTAAGTGAGACCGTTTAGATTACTCATAGGTCGCTCCAGAAGCTATTGGTTTGAAATACCGACAACGTCTGGATGTTGACGTTCCAAATGCTCCTCTATATCATGCAATAAACATTTACACATATCACAAATTTGCACAAGTATACACGTACTCATTTGTGCACATATGTAAACATATGAATTAGGTACAATGCATAGTCAATGATAATCTCGAGTATCTTTCCATTATTCTTATGATATAATCATTCATATATCAACTCACATAAGTATAATTTGCACTTAGGGTTTGCACCTCCATAAAACAATTTGAATCTAATTTCATAACTCATTTGATCATTCCAGAATTTTTTGAAAAAACAGACTTTCAGGTCCACTTTGCATGATCATTCTGACAAGAAAACTGGAGTAATTTGGCCACACTTCCTCTGAAAAATTGTTCTCCTATGTCTTAAGTTTCTAATGGCACGAAGATCATACAATTTGGTTTAGTATTCCAAAAGTTAGACTCAAAATACTTCAGACTGAGCAAGTTCAAAATTTTGGCTAGTGCAAGATCAGGCACTCAAAGTTGTACATCTCATATCTTTTCATCCCAACATCCAAAAATTACAAACTTTATACCAATTAAAATCTAAGAAAATAATCTACAACTTTTGTGAAGACAACTTTGTCTGATACGGCCTACATCAATACAGTTTATTTGATAATAACAGGACATGATTTCTGTTACGGTAGTGCTGCAGCCTAAGCCAAAACTAAACTTCAAGCTAAATTTCAAGACCCTTAATGATAGAATTAAAATTCAATTTCTTCTTAAAAATTGTAGCTGTATTTCTCTAGTTTCATCTAGATCAAAATCCATCTAATTTGAATATTCACAAATCAAGGTATGGCCTAAATATAAATTCATGTTCAGTAAAAACACTCCATATAACATACTCCAACACACTACATTGCCAAAATTCTATCATTTCAAGTTGATTACTTCTTCATATATACCTCAATTTCAGTTTAATAACATCCACACGCAAATCAAAATCCATACTTGATCATAAATACTGTTATACACTTTCATCAAATATTTGTTGCACATGTTCTACTTCATTTCATTCCTAACTATTACCTTAAATCATCTCAATTCAAGAACATAACTCAACATCTTAGTTAACCTAACTTTCACTTTCATTAAACCCTTAATTCTCAACTCATAACATCTACATAACAACTCATCACTCATGGTTTTCATACTCTCAAAACAAAACACAAACATATACATTCATTCACCAATTTACTACACCCAGTACTCTACTTTAAGTCTAATTTTGAAACTCTTAAAGACATAATTTGAATTCAATGTTTTCATGAAAAATATAGTCATATGTCTCTAATTTAATCCAAATCAAAATCCATTTCATTTAGATAACTACATAATGAGTTATGGCTAAAATACAGAAGCTTAATCAGTGGAAATGTTATCGCTAACATTTTCTAGCACACTTTTCATCACCATTTAGTCTCTCAATCCTCCCTTAAAACAACTAATAAATACCATTAATACATTAAAACAGAACACATCTATTTATTGCAACATCAACGTTACACATATCTAACTCCTCTACCATGATCATTAAAAACTAAGCTATCATCATATATACTTCATTTAGCAAAACCATGAAAATTAATAATAATACACTTATTTTGGCTCCAAAGTTGAAGATCACGTAACCTTAACTCCCAAACATCCCACGATCATCTTCATTTATGAAGGAGAGATTAGGTTTTTCTTATGACAAGATGAAGAGATAGCCAAAAATGATAGTAGCAAATGGAAGCTGGGAACAAGCACATTGAGAGGGTGAGAAATAAATGTCATAGATGAGAACAAATGAAAAAGATGAAGGTGAGAGTATTTCGTGAGAGTAAAGATGAAAGACAAGGGAGATGACCATGCAAAAGAGAAAAATGTCATGAGTGGTGAGTGGCAAGTGTTGTGACACTTGTCACTTACCACTTGTCCTTTTATTGTGGTCTCTATTTGACCACTTTTTAATAACTAGTCTATTTATTTCTAAATTTTAGTCCAATTGTCTCCCAATTTTCAATGACATTTATCAATAACTATTCACCAATTGCTCTACCATTTGGCAATTTTTAGTCCAAAAATACCTAAAATTTCATAATTTTCTCAAATTTCAACAAAAATTCTAATCCCATAATTTATACTCTCCAAATAAACTTTCAACATATAAAAATCACAATTCTCAATAAAATCACATTTATAACTCAATTATACCCGGAAAATATCAATGAATGCATGTACAATTTTTTTAATGTACAAAAATTCAAGATTCAAGTGTATGTGTATGTCGAATTATGCATGAACATGAAATGCACTTTTTAACTTCTCACTAAACTCTTATATACACTATTCGGGCCTTAACATGAATAACGGGATGTTACATTCAGACTATTAGCAAGTAAGATCTTTTGAATCTCATACTGCTCCAGTTGAGTATGGTCAAAGCTCTATATTATCAACGTGGCGAAGTCTTGTTATTGGGCGAATTAAATGTAACACCGATGCTGCTCTCTTTCTTGGACACAATCTGTTTGGTGTAGCTGCAGTAATTAAAGATTCAAATGATTTATTCCTTCACGCACGAACATACACATTTGCTGGAACTCCATCCCCAGAACTTGTTGAAACTATTAATATTCAGGAAGCACTTTCTTAGGTTATCTCTTCCCAACACTGCCACGTTGATCTTGAAACAGATTGTCAATCTGTTTTTCATGCACTCCAGGTTAAATCTGTTATACTATTAGAGATTGGTACTGTTTTGTCAGACTATTTGCTCTTTATAAGCTAAATCAATGGCTTATCTTTTTACTGGGTTTCAAGATTAGGTAATATGGTTGCTCATTCTCTCACAAAGGTGGCCATGTTTTACCATAATCCAATGTTCTAGAGTTCTACTCATTTTCTTGGTAATGCACTTGATTATATGTTAGATGCATTTTCTCATTAGAATGAACGACATTTTTTTCTTAATTTCTGGATTAATTATTAAGTTTTATACATATTTTTTCCTGCTAAATTATTTAGTTTACCTGAATTTGCATTTATAATTGTTTATGCTTAATTTATAAGAAGTGCACTTGATTTTAGTTGAAATGACCACAATAGTCCAAGTAAAATGCTGGCAGAAAAAAGAGAAAATGCAACATTAAGGAGGAGTCCAAAACGTTGTTGCAGAGGAAGCATAAGAGTATTAAACGACAACACGAGGAAGGCTAGGTTTGAAAAAAAAACTAGAAGGTTTAATTCAAAGAGTAACAAAAGTTGAAGACATCACGCTACAGGGGGACGCCAACACACAAAAAGAGGCACAAAAATTTTTCTATAGGGAGGCACAAAAATGGCGTTGCAGTAGAGAAAATCAACAAAGACAGCTGAAAACATTGAAAAAGCTGGGGCAAAAAATGAAGAAAAAATGAAAGAAGTAGGCGTGTAAAAAAGGATTTTGAATTCATAGAAATATCCAAAACAAGTAGCTGGTGGCGTGGACTGAAGAGAAAAAATGAAAAAAAATAAAAGCAACTTTTGAGACACACAATACTACAACCCTCTCTCAAGACTCTCCATGCACAACGACACACACTCTTTATTCATACGTTGAAGCAGTATAGGTGTATAAGAGTGAAAGACATTCAATACATAAAAAGACAAAGGAATTAGCGGCAGCGTAAAAAAGAATAGAAGTGTAGCTGCATAATAGTGTAAATGAATCAAGTAACTTGCGGCATGAATTAAGCAGCAACAGGTGGCGTAAAGTAAGCAGCTGGTGGAGGAGACAAAAAAAGTTAGCAAAGAACACTCCTCTTCACTAACGTTACAGACCACCCATAAAACATACACTCTAAACTCACATACGGGGAGCTAAACAACATACACATTAGCTAAAAATTACTCACGCACAAGTCCATCCAAAAACACTCTCTACTCACACAACGTTGGGCATAGATTAAAAACACGTTGCATCTGCTATTAGGGAAGATAGGTTTTAGCTGAAAAAGTCGTTGGCAGCTGAAGAACGTTAAAGACAGATGGTGGTTGGAGAAAACTAACACGTTAGCTGGTGATTTAAAAGAAAAAGAAAAATAACGTGAGCTGGGCTAGAAGAGAGACGTTGTCAGCTGGTGATATATGAAATAATGTTGATCTTATTGCAAGTTGAGGAGAAACAACGAAGCAGCTAGTTGTAAAAAAGGCCAGTCGTTGGCAGCTGGAGAACGTTAGAAGCTGGTGGTAGTTAGGAGCTGTTAGAGACAAGAGGAAAACGCAGCATGCAAGGACACAAATGCCAACAAGTGAGAACTACAATGAAGTGACCATCAGCAGGCAAAAAAAACCCAACACGCAGATATCCAACAACAGTGAAGGGAGACGCAAACAACACAAAAAAGGGGAACTCAAAACCCATTTGTCCTCTATTTTATATCTGTTTTTTCTCTCTTTTTATGTTATTTGCTGACTTTAATGTTTGTTGTTTTCATCCTATCATGATTGAGTAATTTCTTCGAAGCTTCAAGGTTGGGCTGAAACTTTTAATTAATTTCTGTGGATTAAATCTTGGTTGATTTATAAGTATAAATTTCATAGTTTGACTTTGCTGTTTTGAAATTGATTTTACTAGTATTGTGTTTGGCCAACCATTACTTGACATTAGTTGTTAATTAAAGAACCGATAGGTGAAAATTGATAACGGAACTCCAAAACAGTAAACTTATAAATTTCAGATTTAGACAAAAACTGAATTTATGAGAGAAAATCGGGTTAGCAAAGAACTTAATAGGTTATGCTTGATTACTAGTTTACGATAGTAAATTAGGATTATTAATACTCCTTTGATACCTTGAAAAAGGATATAAGAAACTCTAGGCTCAACCGTCTATTAACCAAAAATTCGCCTAATAAATTGATCCAAGTAAAGTCCATAGAAAATGCCAAAAGTGAAACTATCCTTGAAGCTTACCACATTCCATTCGGAGTAACCCTAAAAATATTCACATTATTGTTTAGCATTAGTTTTATTATTTTTGATAGTTAAATTTCTTATTTTAATTCCCCATTCTTACATAATTGCTTAGTCCAATTAATTAAGTGATCCAAGCCTAGTACTTACACAATTACTTCCACAAGGATTCTATGAGTAAGAATCATTGTATCACCACCTATTCAATGAATAAATATAATAACTAAAAAGTAATGGTTAGCGTCTGCGTCCTTGCCTGCTGTATTCTCCTCTTGTCTCTAACAGCTCCTAGCCACCACCAGCTTCTAACGTTCTCTAACTGCTAACGACTGGCCTTTTTTACGATTAGCTACTTCGTTGTTTCTCCTCATCTTGCAACAAGATCAATATTATTCCATATACCACCAGCTGATAACGTCTCTCTTCTAGCCCAGCTCACGTTATTTTTTGTTTTCTTTTAAACCACCAACTAACGTGTTAGTTTTCTCCAGCAACCATTTGTCTTCAACATCCTCCAGCTGCCAACAACTTTTCCAGCTAAAACTTATCTTCTCTAGCAACAACTGCAACGTGTTTTTAATCCATGTCCAACGTTGTGTGAGTGGAAAGTATTTTTGGATGGACTTATGCGTGAGTAATCTCCAATTAACGTGTATATTGTTCAGCCCCCCGTATGTGAATTTAGAGTGTATATTTTATAGGTGGACTGTAACGTTAGTGAAGAGGAGTGTCCCTTGCTAACGTTTTTTATCTCCTCCACTAACTGTCTACTTCACGCCACCTGTTGCTGCTTAATTCACGCCACAAACTGCTTGATTCATTTACACCACCATGTAGCCACACTTCTATTCTTTTTCACATTGTCACTAATTCCTGTTTTTTTATGTATTGAATGTCTTTCACTCTCATGCACCTATGCTACTTCAACGTGTGGATAAAGAGTGTATGTCGTGCATTGAGAGTTTTGAAAGAGGGCTATAGCTTTGTGTGTCTCAGAAGTTGCTTTTATTTTTTTCGTTTTTTTCTCTCCGGTCCACACCACCAGCTACTTGTTTTAGATGTTTCTATGAATTCAAAATCCTTTTCTACACGTCTCACTTCACGTCTACTCCAATTTTTCTTCATTTTCTGCGACAGCCTCTTCAATAGTTTCAACTATCCTTGTTGATTTCCTCTACTGTAGCGTCATTTTTGTGCCTTCCTGTAGCGAGATTTTTGTGCCTTTTTTTGTGTGTCGACGCCCCTTGTAGCGTAATGTCTTCAACTTTTGTTACTTTCCCAATTAAAACCTCCCAGCGTTTTTTTTAACCTGACCCTCCTCGTGTTGTCGTTTAATGCTCCTATGCTTCCTCCGCGACAACATTTTGGACTCCCCCTTAATGCTGCGTTTTCTCCTTTTTCTGCCAACATTTTGCTTGGACTGTTGTGATTCTTTACAACTAAAATCAAGTACACTTCCTACAAATTAAGCATAAACAATTATAAATACAAATTCAAGTAAACTAAACAATTTAGCAGGAAAATATGTATAAAACTCAATAATTAATCCAGAAATTAAGGAAAAAAACGTCACTCGTTTTAAAGAGAAAATACATCCAACAAATGCCCTCAAACTCAAACTTTTGCTTGTCCCTAAACAATATTAAGAAAACTATTCAAAACAGATTAAGGAGCACTTTGCAGTAACCAATTAAAGTTTACTTTTAGCCACTTATCAAACCATATCCACCTTCATAGTGCAAGGATACCAATGTTCGCTCAAACACACACTCCTCGATTCAAGTCTAATTAGAAACCAACCAACTCACAAAAGTAGAGAAAAGTCAAATAAACTCAAAGGCAATTTACAACCTAAGAAACTCTAAAAGTATTATCAAATTAACCAATCTCATAGGCAAAAATTCTCCATCTCATCTCCACTAATTTTTAGCACTCATTCTCAAAGGATCAAAAGGTCTTACTAGGGTTGTAATAGGATTGTTGGGATTTAAACTCAGCTTAAACAAAAGAAAAAGGTAATAAAAGCTCAAATAAAATAGAAACAATCATTCAAGAAATAGGAAAGTGTGAGAGATCTCTTCTTTTTTTTCTTTTTTTTTCTTAGAACAAGTAAAAACCATGGAAACAAAGAGGAAAGCTTTTTTTTTTTTCCTTAAGGACTATAAGAACATTGGGACTATTTTACCAACATCGCTTCATATACACTGTTGGTTGGTATGTATTTCATCATGTCAAGCTTGCTAGGGAACCAACATCATCATTATGTCACAATAAGGAGTATTCATGGTGGTGTTGATATAGGATGACAAAACTCAAACATGACAATATGTTATTGAAAACGATAACAATCACAAGACTTAACTCAATATCAATGAATTCCCAAGTTCCAAATAATTAACCCTCCCCCAAGCTCAATTCCTTGTGTACTAGGTAGGGGCAATAACTTTATACCCTTATCCCTTGGAGAAACTCAAAATACAGAATACCTGCAAAATTCTCGCTTGCTCTTTTTTTTGCTTTTTTTCGTTTTTTCTCTTTTTGTATTCTTTTGTTTTCAACCCCCCATATATCCTACTCCTAAACAATCATTTACACATGAAAGGTAGGGAATGCTTGGCTTATGACTTGATTAAATGAGAGTGCCAAAGAAATAGAGATTTTAGTTAGGCTCAACTTAGCTCCAAAGGGAATATAGAGTTATTTTAAGCCAAAATTAAATTTTGATTCATAATTCAAAAAAAATTGCCTTAATCACTTCCTTATCAAATTTGTGCTCACATTTTGCCTCGATAGGTCTAGAGAACTTATTCTGGGATTAGGAAGATCTCACTAGGTGCTAACTTGCCTAAAAATTTAATGGATAATCAAAACTTAAATAAAATGGATGGAAAAACTCAAATCAAAGAATATGAATAGGATTAAACAATTGAAAACAGAGCACTAATCCGGAACAATCTATCCACAAACTTTCTAAAGGTAAACCCAATCAAGTCCCAAGCAATTCTCAATTTCTCAAAAGTGAGGCCAAAATCAAAACCTTTAATTTTTTTTTTCATTATAATGTTTCCAATCCTAGCCCGAGACTTTAGTTTGGATAATTGAGTAGACTTGTTTTGGTCTAGGTTAGCACATTCGTGCTTTGGTTATGTGTACGATACGTTAGTTAACTGAAAGATTTATTCTTTAAAAAAAGATATTGGTACTATCACTATATGGAAGGCAAAGGATTAAAGATTCAATGGTGTAAATTCAAGAAGTCCTGCGACATGAAGACATTGATAGCAATAAGGGGGAAGTTCCTATTAGGAAATAACGGTTCTGCTTGATCCTACTTACGCTTGCATATTATGTCAGTGAAGATTTAGTGTGAAGCCTTGGTGTAAACGAGAAAGTGTATCAATCTTTTTTGCTCCCTCTTACATGATGTTAGTGACATATGTTACGATTTATGTAATTAGCTAGAGAGGCTTTTTATGTATCACTTCTCAATCCACTAATCCCATGAGACCAAAGCTACTTTTCCTTAAAAGTTGAGGGCTCCTATCCTAAGTGCTAAAAGCCCCTCATCCATACCGTTAATTAAGAATCCTTGGCCAATGCTATCAAAAAGCATCTCTCAATTCATTTTATTACACATTTTGCTATGCTTCCTTATCGCCTGGCTTAAGCCTAAGATCTTGGTCATTCTTACTTTGTTACTTGCATAATTAAATTAGAAATTGACAATTGACTTCCTCCCTTTTCGTCTTAATGCTTCTTTATGATATGCATCGATCTGAATACCTACTAAAATTATCAGTGTCACTTTCAACGATTGCATCTCAATCCAACTTTATCCTTCTTATATATCATTTTGGCATAAGAGATATGTTAAAGCTGTCAAGCTTGAATTTTTCTTTATTTTTTAATTATTATTTAATCACACTCATTTATTTTTCTTATATAATATACTTTTATTATTTTTATTCTATAACTTAAATTTTAAAGTATTTTATAATTTTTAGATTTTGTTAGAATTAGTTTAGTGAAGAGATATCTTGTGAATAATTGGTAAAAATTAGAGGATAAAATTGGTGGTATAGAATTTTAAAATATAATATTAAAAATAATTGATGTTAGTGAATAAATTATAGAAAATGTATTAAAGGTAAAACAAATTACCTTTATTAGAGAAATTAATAGTATATGTGAAAATATATTAGGGAAATAAAAATACAAAGTGGATGGATTATTAAAAACATGGCTTGAAATAAGTGAAAGAAGACTCATTAAGGGCATAATTGAAAATTTATACTTTGGTATATAGTTGACGTTTTTAAATTTTTGGTCAATTAAGGTTTGAAGAGGGGGGAAAAACAAAGAAAGGTTTTTGTAGGAGGACGAACCTTTTAGGTGAATGCGAGGAAGAGATACTCCAAGAGAAAGAAGAATGAAAAGGTTTCCATTGATTTCAACAAAAAGATAAGTGGAATTGCATCTCTTCCTAAACTCTCTTGAAATTAATTTTTTGTGATGATTTTGAGCAAAATTTTGATGGGAATATTGATCTTTCATGCCTGCTCATATGTATTCTAAAGGGTTGTAAAAGATATGAGAAAATGTGGGTTTAATTTGTGAGATATAGGTTAATAAGAGTTGTTCTATTTTTTATATGAAAGAATAAGCTATTTTGCTCTAATTATTTTGCAATTAGCAGTTGCGAATTTGACAAAATATAAAACATAAAATTTTTAGATATATATGTCTAGTTTATCCTTATAAAAGTGCAAGTGCCCAGATTTTACAAGATATGGTCAAATTTTAGAAACTAGTTTGTCATCCAGGATTATACTTATGATTTGAAAGCTTAGAGAATTGATATGAAAAATGGTTAAAACATGAAAATTGTAGGTTTATATGTTGTGTAATGTAATTGTTTGTAAAATTGTTTAGCTAAGTTTGTAATGGTTTAGGAGATATAATTAACCATAAGTTGTTCAAGCTATTATGGCATCATATGTATTTTGTTGTTAAGAGCTAATTTTGAGGACTATAAGAATTGAATTTGAGAAGGTGTTCAACATGAAAATTGTATATATATGTGTGTGTGTGTGTGCGCGTGCGTGTGTGTGTGTGTGAATAATAAGTGTGTTAAATTGTTTAGTTTATATCTAAATGATTTTCAAGTTATGCTTGATAATTTATTGCTCTATAAGTAAATTTTTTTATTGTGAATGCCCTATAAAAAGTTTGAAATTTTATGACATGTGCCTTGAACTTATTGCTAGAATGAATTTGTTTGCATAAAGATGTGTAGTGAAGTGAGAAAAAGAGTACCCTCTGTGGAGATATGATGGTAAACGAATTGATTGAATAAAAATGAATAAAAAACTTAAATGAAGTAACTTAGACAATTTTTTTAAACAAAGATATAAGTGAGGTTGCTTAAGCAAAAGACTTAAGTGAGGTGACTTAGGCAATAAAATAGGGATCCTTAGGTTAAAGGATTAATAGAAGTGAATAAAAACTTGATGAAAGGGATGCGTAAAGAAATGAAGCTACATGTTTACTTCATGCTTGACATATTGTTTCTTGTTCAAAGAAATGGTATCTTATTAAGTGGTTGATAATTATGGTGATTGATGAACTTGTTCCTTTATGACTATGATGATAGTTGATTCAAAAATAGATGTCTAGCTTACACCTTGATGTAAAATGTGACAATCAACCTCATTCCTTAAAGTTAACCCGAAATTGGGGTGCCAAGCTTTAACACATGACCATATTAAAGCATGAGGTCAATTGTCACATTTCATACCAAGGTTTAAACAAGACATTTATTCTTAAATCAAGCATCATCACAGTCATTAATGAACAAGTTCATCAATCACCACAATCATTAACCACTTAATAAGATATCATTTCTTTGAACAAGTAACACCATATAAAGCATAAAATATACATGCGACTCCTTTTCATTATGCACGCGTTAATCAAATTTTTATTCATTTCCATTAACACTTTAACTTAGGGATCTCTATTTTGTTGCCAAAGTCACCTCATATAGCTCTTTTGCCTAAGTCACCTCACTTAGGTCTTTATCTAAGGAAATTTGCCTAAGTCACCTCACTTAGGTCTTTTGCCTAGGTTATCTCACTTAGGAATTCATTTAAAGAAATTTGCTTAAGTTACCTCATTTAGGCCTTTTGTTCTTTTTTATTCAATCAATTCATTTATTAGCATATTCATAAAGGGTACTTAATTTCTCACTTCAATATGCTTCTTCAAGCAAGCAAACAAATTTTCACTCTAACAATAAGTTTAAGACAAATGTCATAAATTTTCAATACAACCTTTTCATAGGACATTGACAGTGACTAATCAAAATTACAAAAATTTACTCATAAAGTAACAAATTCTCAACAAGCATACCAAATTCAATTCTTACAATCTCGAAATTATCTCTCAACAACAGAACACACATGATGTTATAACAACCTGCACAGCTTATGGTAAGTCAGCTATATCTCCTAAACCATTACGAGTTTACCCAAACAATTACACAACATCTAAACCTACAACTTTTATGTTTTAACTAACTTCATATCGGTTCGTTAGACCCTCAAATCGTAAGTAAAATTTTGGACTCAACTTCAATCCTAATAGACAGATCAATTTTTGAAATTTGACCATATCTTCTAACTTGTAAAATCTAGACACTTGTCCTTTTATGGGAATAAACTAGACCTATATGTCTACAACTTTTATATTTTATGCTTCACATCTAAAACAAAACAACTATGCTTATTAACCTATATTTCACAAGGTAAACTATATTTACCAAAACCCTTTTACAATCATTTAGAACATATATAATCAATCATGGAAAATCAATATTCACATAAAATTTTGATCAAAATCATCACACAAAAATTAGTTCCCAAAGGGGTTTAGACAAGGCTGTAATTCCATTCACCTTTTTTATTAGAAATCAAGTCTTCTTCTTCCTCCAGGCTTCTTCCTTTTTCTTTCTCTTGGAAGATCTCTCCCTCTCTTTTATCTAAAAGTTTAGCCTTTTTGCCGCAGAAATCCCTCTTCTTCTTTTTTTCCTCTCTTCAAATCCTAGTTGACTACAATTTTAAAATTTTCAGTTATGTTTCAAAGTACGAAATTTCAACTATGTCCTTAATGAATCTTCTTCTATTTATTTTATTCCTTGTCCTTATTTATCCATCCACTTTTATTTTTATTTTTCTAATATATTTTCACGTATTTTATCACTAATAGAAACACTATTTACCTCAAAATAAATTGTCTAATAAATGTAATTCATTTAACCTCTAATGCATTTGTCTCTAATTTATTCACCTTCATCAATTATTTTTAATCTTTTCTTCAAAAATTCTAAATCATCAATTTTATCCTCTAATTTTTACCAATTATTCAGGTACAATTATTTATAGGAGTACAAAGACCTATTCTAGAAAAACTAACAAATGTACATAATATTCTAATTGATTTAATTTAGCTAAATTTTATTAGTCATTAATACCTAGGAAATATTCAGGTGGATATCTACCAACACTCCCCCCAAAGCTGGCTTGTGGATGTCTTCCATAGCCAGCTTGGTAACCAAAACACTGAACTACCTCTTGCGTAACCCTTTTGTAAGAATATCAGCTACCTGTTGTGAGGTTGGTATATAAGAAACACAAATTAATCATTTTTCAATCTTCTCCTTAATGAAGTGTTTGTCAACATCAACATGTTTTGTTATATCATGAAGGATCGGGTTGTAGGCAATTGAAATAGCAGCCTTGTTATCACAATACACCTTTATAGGAACTGAAATAGGAATTTGCAGTTCCTCCAATACCCTTTTAATCCATTAAATTTCACAAATTTCATGTGCCATTGATCGGAACTCAGCTTCTAAAAAGGGTATTGCTTAAGGAGATAAACAAAACTTTTCTCTATCTAATTCCTAAAAACTCAAATCCTTCCTGTTGGACAGAATTTAAACCTATTTCTTGCACAAACTTTCTCTATAAAATCATTGCAAATATCTTGGTAAGCAGGTTGAAGGAGCCTCTCCAATATCTCATCAGTGAAAACCAAGGAGCATTGATAAAGAATAGGGATATTGGGGATAATATTCTTATAGTTCAGGAGTTATTGAAAGGGTATAACCACAAGAAAAGCCCTCTAAATTGTACTATCAAAGTGGACCTACAAAGAGCTTTTGACAATGTGAATTGGAGTTTTTTTGCTACAAATTATGGAGATCATGGCTTTTCCTCACAGGTTTTTGAGATGGATACAAGAATGCATTACCACTACATCCTTCAAAATTCTAATAAATGGTAGTCCTACAGAGATGTTTAAAGGAAAAAAAAGACTTAGGCAAGGGGATCCATTGTCACCTTACCTATTCCTAATTTGCATGAAGGTTCTTACCCAAATGCTGAAGTATCATTTGACTAAGGAATCAGGCTTCAAATACCATTCCAAATGTAAGAAGATTTCACTAACTAGCTTATCTTTTGCAGATGATCTCATACTCCTAAGCAAGGAGAATGTCCACTCAGTATCTCTATTGATAAGCACTCTTAATTTTTTCAAAGAGCTCTCGGGGTTGAATATTAATGTTCAAAAGAACTACTTCATAATTTTAAAAAGTGCTTTTCACCTATCAAATGCACCGACAGCAATAACTGGAATGGAATTAAAGAAACCTCCTCTCCTTTATTTGGGTAACCCAATCTCATCTAGAAGATTAAGGTATTGTGAATGCACTCCTCTAATTGAAAAAATTCAGAAAAGGTTGGGTTCATGGACAAATAGAGCCCTATCATATGGAGGGAAGCTTCAACAGTTGAAGTCGGTTAATTCATCAATGCAAACTTACTAGTGTTCCTATCTATTTCTTTCCAAGGGGCTTACAAAAACAATTGAAAGAATGATGAAACAGTTCCTATGGGGGAATAGGAATGGTGAAAAAGGGAAAGCAAAAGTCAGCTGGAAGAGTATTTGTCAACCAAAAGAAGACGGGAGATTGGAACTAGAGCCAATAATCAAGAAGAACATATTACTCATGACAAAGAGAATCTGGAGAATCCTTAGTGAAAAGCAGTCAATGTGGATCAAATGGATCCACATCTACTTATTGAAAGATGGGAATTTTTGGGCTTTAAGACCCAAAGATAGCTATACTTGGTTCTTTAACCAAATTCTAAAAATGAAGAAGGAATTACAACAAAATATCTCTTGTCAAATAGGGTCTGGAGAAATATTTTCCCTATGGTATGATAATTGGACTAGCCAAGGTGCATTATTTCAAAACCAGATGGCAAGAACTCTACAGGCAAGGTTTCCTATGAATACTAAGCTCGAAGGAATCATTTCAAATGGAAGCTGGTCACTTTCAATTTATGAAATTAGACTTCTGTCCATTCCACTATTCATAAGTCTTAGAGAAAAGGATACTTACTTATGGAAAGGGATTCTAGTTTTAGAAATCAATCTTAAGGAAGCTAAGAAATTGAGTGAGGGGATAGTTAATAGAGTGGAATGGTACTCTATGGTTTGGAACAAGGTTCTTAAACCTAAAACTAGTTTTTTGCTCTGGCTTGCAATGTTGAACAGGATCAGCACAATGGATAGGCTACAATTCCCAGCCTCCTCAAAGATGTGCACTCTTTGTAATCTAAAGGATGAGACTAGAGACCATCTTTTCTTTGAGTGTGATTAAAGAAATATGGGCAACAGCCTCAAGACTAGGTATGATTGATCCAATATCAAACAAGCTCTATGACATACTACTGGAGTTACCCCGACTACTTATATCAAAATTTGACAGAGTAGTGATCCTAATTTCAGTGGCCACGTGCACTCAAGAAATTTGGAAAGAAACTACAGAAGGTTTGAATAGAAGTCTACTTCCCTACCATCTATAATTGAGCTTATAGTATTTAGTATATGAGAACAACTGAATGCAAATCAGTTAAACTCCCACTGTAGCATAGGACTAGCTCTCACATGGAGAATCTAGCCCCTGGTCCTAATTGTTTGGTAATGCATAATCAAACTTCTGTCTACCTACTGTTCCAGCATGCAAGATCTCATTCATCAAACAAAACAAATGACAAATCATGGATCTGCAAACTAAAACAAGGAAGAGAAGCAATGGACTCACCTGATGAAAGCAGAGAACCTCTTCCTTCTCAGTTTCGTATTAGTTACCCCTATATTAGAAGGATGAGTTACAATGAGATCGAAAGAGCAGAAAAGAGCATTCAAAATAAGATACCTACCTGGGAGAGTCTGCAGCAGAGCGCATTGCTCACTCATTTAGTCGACTATGTCTAGAGAATTAGGGCATAAGATCAGTTGCCCTAAAATGATAAAAATAGAAGAGATTAACAAGAGGAGACTTACCTGGATTAAGATCCAAGGAGATTGGACAAGAATGGAGAAGAAGAGAGGGACAACATAGAGTGCATTGCTCACTCAGAGGGTCGGCCACGTCTGGAGAGCAAGGCATAAGATAAGTTGCCATAAAATGATAAAAACTGAAGAGCTTCAAATGAGGAGACTTACTTGGGTTAAGATTTATGGAGTTCGGACAAGGAAGGAGAAGAAGAGATCGCCAGTTCTTCTCCTACCCCAGTCGAGAAGGTTCTGAACGTGATTGAGAAGGAGGAAATTGGTTATACCCTAATTGGAGAGTCAAATACCCGAGTTTCCTATGCATCGTCGTTTGGTGTTAAGACTTTTATTTGTTAGCTTGTTATGTGGTAGATGTTAGAATTATCTAGTGATTCAATGTATTAAGGGGTCCTTGGCTGACTCCTATGAGGTAAACCTTTTATTTTTTAATATATTTTAATTTCTTAACAAAAAAAAAAAACTATACATTTTATCCGTAACAAGATTTGTTGGACTAGAGAAATTCTAAAGGTGCATAAAGTATATGAAAGAGCTAGCGCAGGAATGAAAAGTAGGTGAAATTTATAAACTAGAGTAGGTGAAATTTATAACCTAGAGTTACTTTTTTTGAATGCCTGTAAAATAAGGATATTGCACTTTTTTAATGTTTTATGACTTAGATTTGAGATTGTTTGGTTAATTAGTTAAACTTTGTTAGAGGTGGGAGTTGCAATGTAATGTTGTAATCTTGTTAACGTTTATCTTAATAAATGAAATTATTTATATAAAAAAAGGAAGAATATAATACTCGTGCTTAAACTAGACGTCAATAGAAGAACGGTATTAACTAAAAGAAACAACCAGGTGCCTGATTGAAGATAAAAACATCGATGTGCTGAAAGTGAAATAGCGTTATGAAGCCTTAATAGCAATAATGAGCAGACACACCATATAGTCATATAAGATGATTAATGGAACTGTGGTATGTACATGGAGATAGCCCACTTAAGGATTGGTACATATATTCCTAGGCATGGCCATGCTTTTGGCTTTTATGTTAAAGAACCATTAATCTGCCAGAAGGGAAATCGGAAAATATGCAATAGCTCAGGCCATTTTTGAGGGCAACATAATGGTCATGAAGTTTTACCATCGAGATGGTCAATATCAGTGTGCTGACGACTTTCTTTCATCCATAAGTGTCTTCCAAAAGGCCATAAAAGACAACTCTGATCCTCAGGAACCTGTGTTTTCTTTTTTATAATCCTATTAATTTCAGTGTGAACGTGTCAAAATCCATGAAAGATTAAGTTCACCATATTCTTAACGCCCATTGTTTGGAAGCATTCGAGGAGACTGTGAATATACCCACTTCTAAGCCCCTAAATCCATACCTTGGATTGAGATGCTAAGAAAACTCTCCATGGAACAAAGGAAAAGGTGATGACATCTTAAAGTTTCCACCTGTGAACAACGAATCTCATAAAAAATTTGCAGACAAGATTTTGATAACTCAGATCAGTTGAAACATAAACGCTAAGCCTCAGTACTCTCTATGTTACTCAATCGAGTATACGGGTGAGTTGAAGTAACAAACGCTGTTGGCAGAACTTACGGTAAAGAAATATGATGGTATCAGATTAGAGAAAAATGAAAAAGAAATAGGTAACTGCAGGTTTTAAACAGCCGGGTTTGAGGCATGGAACTTTAAGACTAGTTGTCTGATAGTTTTGCATCTTCATCAGAATAAGCCTACCAGCCTGATAGTTTTGCATCTTCATCAGAATAAGCCTACCATAATCTTCAGCCTTGGACGATCAATTCTTTTGAGTTCCACTCTAGCCACTAAGGGGTCAAACAGAACATGTCCCAGCTCAGAGTTGAAAAGAAGAAGTGCGCTATTTTTACCACAAACGTAATTATAATTGTGAATCAATCAGTAATTCCTCCCATAGAGGGGAAAACCTTCATGAGGAACCTTGAGAGTGATCAAATGCAGATGACACCAAGGATTGGAAGGACATTCAAGAGCAAGATTACATTAACAAATCTCTTCCGCGAAGATGATATCAAAGATGAATTGCACTTCCTCCTTGGGGATGTTAGGTTGATCAACCAAGAGTTGGTGGAGTGCACTTAGATCACTGGAGGTGGGTCTCAATGCCAGAGTTGAAAGTGCAGAAGATAGTGATGATTTTAGTAGATACTCAGAGTGATGCATCTCATAAAGAAGCATAAGGCCATCCAAACAATCTTGCAGACATGGTTTGATGCCAACTCGTTGTTGCAAC
>JAOTAX010000007.1:23732656-23767696 GCA_025629825.1 Erythroxylum guanchezii
TTTATTTTTACTTATTCTTATAAGTTTTACTTCTTATTTATTATATACCGATTTTATAGCGGTTCACTACCGGTTGAATCTCTAAACCTTAAACCTTTCCTTCGACCGGTTTGATAACCGGTCCGATTTTTAAAACATTGTTAAAAATATAAGAAATTATATCTAAGTTAATAATGATAATAGCATACATTTCTCGAAGCTTTAAATTGTATCGAATAAAAACCATCGTTCAATCTTTTATGCTCCAATCTAGTCGATTTCTTGAAATTTATGAATTCAAATGTGCTTTTATTCCTTTTCTACCCCGTTGCACTCACACATTGACTTAGAATTCGAATTATAAACCTTTGTCATTCTGGAATACTACTTTTGAATTGGTCACATCAAGCAACTGTAAGACAACAAAAGTAACATTATAAACAAAATAAAGTGATTATTAATTTTCAATAAGTAATAAAATTGATATATATATATATATATATATATATACGTTGATTAAGTTTGTCTCTTTGACGAATAGCAATTAACATCCCAAATCTTTATAAATTTTCATTTGTGAGCTTAAAAGATTTTGCATTATCTCATGTGCAATAATTGTTACAATAGTTAATAACATTTCCTTATTAACTTCAACTTTCTTTGTAAAACTTAATCAGAAAGACACTAGAATTAAAAAATGTCTCAATAGCAAACAACAGAGAGTAAAGTTATCTTTCTCATCTCTCATTGATGACTACAAGATAAGATTTGTATAAACAACACTTATTTTTTATATTGGCCTTGATTGCTTTTTTCGCCCTTTCTTTGGCATCATAAAAATAACTCAATATTTCCTTCTCATCAATATTAGCCAGACGAAGTTCCCTCACCAAAGGCTCATAAACTCGGATAAAAAATTGACATTCAAACGAAAATTCAGTATCTTTAAGTATAATTTTAGAAACTTCCAATCCAGCGTTAGACCTAACATATTGAGATGTAACTCACTTATCACTAGTAAACATTTGTCTCAACTTTTTCTTCATCATAATAAAACACTAAACTAATAAGAAATTCATTGCAAATCTTGTAGTAGTAGGGCAACACAAATTCCTACCATTGGTGAAATCCTTTCTCATTAAATTCAAGACGCATGCATGATTGTAGATGAACTTGGTTATCTTTTTTACTTTTTGTACAATCTCATCAATAATAAAAAAGCACCTAGCATCCTGTATATTTTTCAACATTAAGTCAATGTAATGTGTAGCACAAGGAGTACAATAAAAAGAATTATACTTACTTTACAATCTTCTTTTAGCCATCATTGTCAATAATGAACTGAATAATATTTTCTAGTTTAACTTCATTCATAACTTCAAATATTTCAAATTAAGTATCAACATTCCTAACAAGGCTAGATACATCAATAGACTTCAAAAACATTTTGACATTTGCAGAATAAACTAAAAAATTAATAATAGACTCATGTTTCCTATTTATCCAACCATCACACATGATTAAACACCAAAACGTAACTCAAGTCATTATTCTTTCATCCAAAAACTTCTAATTTCATAAATAGAATTACTCAAAAGTTTACCTTTATAGTCGTCAATTGAAGGAGCTTTGTATTATGAACTGTAAGAGGCAATAGCATCCACCATAGATTGATAATTATAAGACTAGGAAACATTAAATGTGATATATGAATCATAATAGCATCTAACTATTGTCATATCCACATTATGAATCACTTCTTTAGATTTATAAGGCACTACGAATTGAAAACTAAGCTCCAAAAATTATTCAAGATGTAAAAAAATTAGACATTTATCTTCTTCTTTTCTTAACATCAAGTGCAACATTCCCTTCTTGTTAGGTAGAAATACTACCACCTTCAACATTCTCACTATTATCTTGAATACCAACAAAAAAACTTCCATAACCAATTTCGTAATCCAATCTTTGCCTTTTATTTTTCTCATGTTATTACTCTTTATACAAAGTCTTCATTTGTCATTTCATTTCATGACTCTCTTTTTTTTACAAAACTCCACATCATCTTTGACGCCAATTAAATGTTTCTTTAATCTAGTAATTCCTCCACCTTTCAAATGCTTATTACAAAACAAACAATGATTGTCCATTCTAAGAACTAATCCAGCATAAGCCCAAGCTGGATCATTAAATTTTCCTGCAATGGTTAAATTATTAGGAGTACTTGAAGTTCCTTCTATTTATCTATAAAAATAAATAAAGACATATGTCAAAATTAAATTAATAAATTTACATACTATTTTCTACTATGTATTTATACCCATAAGATAAGATGATGAATGTGCCTTTGTTACTAATAAGATAAGTTTAATATTTGTAATTTTATTTTCTAATGACAATAATAAACAACATAAAAATGCAAACATTTAATTTGTTAACTTAATTACATATATTAAATGATTTAATTATATATTAAATATTATATTTAAATGATTAATCATATGTTAAATACTTTTTATATATAAATAATAATTAGTAAATTGTATGTTTCATATAAATTAATGAACAAGTTAATAGATTAATGAATTAATTTTAATCTCATTTTTATGATATTAAAATAACAAATAATATGATATTGTTGAATTATGCACAATTCACAAATCACAAATTGACAATACTCAAATATTCTTCCATAATTCATACACAATATTATATTGATCTCATTTCTACATAAATTCACAAAGTCATTGAAATTGAACCAACTTACAAAAACAATTCTAACTTTCAAATCCAAATTGTCTAATGCATGTTTTATAAACAATTCACAAAATACACATGAAACAACCAAAATACAATGTAATTATAATTCAAAGTAAAAACAAGCAACTAAAAACATACTGAAAAATCAAAAATTGCAATTAAGGGTTAAAAATCCTAATTTGTCGACAACATTTTGTCCAGCAATCAGCTAGATTGGAGAAGACAACTTGCATCGACCACAGGATCAGAGTTGCAATGGCACTGGCGATTGAAGAGAACGACAAGCAATCCAACCATAGGTGAAGGCTTGCAGCGTGTGATTAAGTAGGTGGTCCGACAATGGAG
The DNA here is from genome assembly GCA_025629825.1 of Erythroxylum guanchezii. Lineage (NCBI taxonomy): Eukaryota > Viridiplantae > Streptophyta > Magnoliopsida > Malpighiales > Erythroxylaceae > Erythroxylum > Erythroxylum guanchezii. The sequence continues at coordinate 23,735,741 of JAOTAX010000007.1, forward strand.
ACTGTATCATAGTGTGATGGTGGATAGTGGCACTACTCGCTAGATAGTGGGGACCAGCGACTACTATACCCCCTATGTCCCTCTTTGTTCTCAACCATCCTTTTTTTTTTTAACAAAGCAATTAGACAATAAGTCTAGGGAAGCAAATTCCCGAAGAATCCTCTAACAGGATATGGTGGCACCCAACGGGTGATGTAGGAAAAAAAATAACACCGACAACAAAGAGATTGGCATAAGCAGCTAGCCAATCAGTACATCTGTTGCTCTCTCGATAAACGTGCCGATGAACAACAGTACAGTTTCTGGTGAACAGCTCATGAAGTCTCTGGACAAGAGATGAAGCGACCTGGATCACTAGTCTGAAGAGGAGAGAAGATCGGCCACTACCATGGAATCGACTTCCAGTTCAATTCGGCGATGGCCCAGCCACCAAGCCAGTGTCAGGCCAGTATACACACCCTAGAGTTCTGCGTCAACGGACGAGCACCAGCCGATATTGTGCGAGAAACCACCCCGCCAGTGTCCGTCACTGTCTCGCAATAGGCCCCCGATGGTGGCGGTCAGCGAGGAGTGTTTGGAGGCGCCATCTATGTTGAGCTTGATCCACCCCGTTGGAGGTTTTTGCCAGCCAACATGACTCTCGTGCCGAGGTAGGGGTCCAGTAGGAATCGCCCAACTGTGCCATCTGACTGCGTGGCGGAGAATGCCTGCATAAGACAAATAAAAGATCGAGGTGAGGAAGGCCAATGAAAAAACTCGTCAAAGAGGGCCTGATTCCTTCATTTCCAAAGGAACCAGCACGAAATGCCAAAGAGCGTCGCCCAATCGTGCCTGAGAACTGGATGATGGCGTTGAAGATTGTGGAGGAGCCATTCCCGAAGTGGTGTAGTGAAGAAAGTGGGGGGAACAGATAAAGCAGTCCACATTTGGCGAGCATAAGAGCAGTCGCGGACTACATGCAGTGAGGATTCCACGTGGTGATAATGGTAACACATATCATACGTGGTGTAATGCAAGCGGACCCGATATTGATTCGTGAGAAGGCGGTCGTGTCCTAGGAGCCAGAGAAAGGAGCGAATGCGGGCCGGGCCCGACCACTTCCAGATGACTTGCCAAAGACCCTGTTCCTCAGGAGTGACATGGTCCATGCTCATGTTATAAGTGGAAGCGATCGTGAAGTGCCCAGCGTGGGAGATGCCCCAGATCAGCTTATCCGACCCGAGAGAAGGCGTAGGAGGAAGCGTACCCGCAATGAATCGGCAAATACTCGATGGGAGGTAAGGTTGAAAGGAATCCCAATGCCAATGACCATCTCTGGTAACAAAATGCCGGACAGGGAGGTTCCGAAGGGAATCGGGAATCAGCCTGACGGCATGGGAGAGAAGGGGTCCAGTACCCGAAATCCAGGGGTCTAACCAAAATCGAGTCCGTTCGCCATCACCTAGCATCCACTGTAAACCCTAGTGAACCAGGTGCCGGGTAGACTTAATGCCCTGCCAGACCATAGAGCCGCCAGAATCAGCGAAGGAGGTGGGGATTTGGGTGACATCCACTTTATACTTCGCGAAGAGCACGATAACCCATAAAGAGTCAGGTTTAGTGAGCAACATCTAACCTAATTTTGCGATGAAGGCATCATTCATTTCTCAAATTTTCCGTATGCCAAGTCCGCCAAGCTCTGGGGGTTGGCATATATCCTCCCAGTTGACCAGATGGATTCGCCGTTGGCCATGGTCCGCACCCCAAATAAACTGGCGCATTAATTTTTTCAGGTCGTCACACAGTTTACGAGGCAAACGGACTGTCTGCATAGTATAAGAAGGGAGCGCTGCAATAACAGACTTGACTAGAGTAACACGACCGGCCAACGACAAGAGACTGGCCTGCCAGCTAGAGAGACGTTGGTGAACCTTGTCGAGAATGTGTTGATACGTACCACGATGAACCCTCGCGTGCAGAAGAGGGACACCGAGATACCGGCCAAGATCGGTAGTCTATTTAAAACCTAATGTGCCAGCTAAACTGTGAGCCCTGGAAGGAGGAACATTTTTGGAGAAGAAGCATCTAGATTTGTCGAGACTGATGCATTGTCCCGATGCATTACAGAAAGTCTGTAAGACGATCCTGATGTTGGTCACTTGATCCAGCGAGGCTTCCGAGAAAAGAATAAGATCATCCGCAAAGAAGAGGTGGGACAAAGGTGGGCCCTGACGACTGAGACGAATGGGCTTCCAGCGTCCTTGGGACATCTCATGAGAAATGGATTGACCAAGGCGTTCCATACAGAGGACGAAAAGGTAGGGGGAGATGGGGTCGCCCTGACGAAGGTCGCGAGATGTGCTAAATGCATCACCGAGGGCTCCATTCCAATTAACTTGGAGGGAGACACTGGTTACACATTTCATGATAAGAGAAATCAGGGAATCCGGAATGCCCACATCAATAAGGGTGTCCTGAAGGAATGCCCAGGACAATCGATCATAAGCTTTCTCGAGACCACTTTAGAGCCATAAACCCTTTCCAGCCAGTCTTCTGGCACATAGAATGCATGACCTCTTGAGTGATAATGATGTTATCAGTAATGAGGCGGCTAGGGACAAAGCTACATTGGGTCGGGGCGATGAGATCATTAAAGAACGGTTTGAGCCGGTGCATGATGACCTTAGTGAGGGCTTTATAAGTAACCGAACACAGAGTGATAGGGCAAAACTGCGTAATCGAGTTGGGGGACGGCACCTTTGGTATAAGGACCAAGATAGTGCGATTGAGGTCCCGGTCCCATATCTCGTGCCAAAAAATGCGTTGGAGGAGAATGGTGAGGGACGGGCCCACTACGTCCCACTGAGACTGGTAGAAGAGAGCTGTGAACTCGTCCACCCCTGGAGCCTTGTTGGGGTCCATACTGAAAAAAGCAGTCTTGACTTTAGTAGGACTAGGAGTACGACTCAGAGCCTCCGTCGCTTGCCGAGGTAAGGGAGGGAACCGACCAGCTAGTGGCCAGGTGGTAGGAAAAGTGGGTTCGGCCCGATAAAGATTATCAAAGTAGTGTTGCGCTAAAGAATGCAGAGAGGACGAATCGAACACAACATTGCCATGCTCGTCTTGTAAAGAGGAGACCCGCCCTTGCCGCTGTCGGTTCCTAGTGATGGCATGATAATACTGAGTATTCTGGTCGCCCTAAAGGAGCCATTGACTTCCAGATTTCTGATGCTAATATAGCTCTTCTTGAACAAGCACCTGTTCTAATTCCACACGAAGCTCCTCCTCGAGTTCGCTGAGAGAGGGCGACGCAGAATGCTCCAGACAAACTTGGAGACCCTCCAAACGGGCCAGGAGGCGTTTTTTTCTATAAAAAATGTGGCCAAAGGTATGGTAATTCCAGGTCTGTAAAGCTGCCGAAAACTGGTGGAGTGCGCTGCCAAATTCCGGCTGCAGGTGCAGCCAATGCTCAGCCACAAGTGGAGTGAAGCCAGGATGGGTGAGCCAAGCGGATTGAAACCGGAAAGATCAACTCATCGACAGCCGATCCGGGGGTTGGTGGAGAGAAATGAGGAGTGGTCGATGATTCGACTTCAGGAAAGGAAGGTGGGAAACCACAGTTTCGGGGAACGCTGAGAGCCATAGATTGGATCCAAGGGCGCGGTCCAGTCTGGCTAAAAGTTGGCCCCGCCGCCAGGTGTAGCGAGGTCCGAAGAACCCTAAATCCTGTAGGTGACAACTGTGCACACAGTCTTGGAAGGGTGGGGTAACGACCGAGCGGGTTCAGGAGCCTCCACGACGGTCCAGGTGCTCCAGCTTAGCATTGAAGTCGCCGCCTAGGAGCCAAGGATCAGTAGTGACCCGAGCGATTTGTCGTAAATAGTGCCACAGAAATTTCTGTAGCGAGTACGTCGGACTCGCGTAAGTGCCGGTGAAATCAAATGACTGATGATCCCACACGATATGAGCATGCACAAATTGACGATGAGCGATCAGTATGCAGACCGCAATATCGGCATGCCAAAGGAGCCAGATACCTTCGGAGTAGCCTTCCGCTTCCACCCGAAAAGAATGTCCAAAACCCAAACTACGAATGACTTTCAGCGCACGGGTGCCACTTATGCGGGGTTATACCAAAACGACAAGCTTCGGTTTATGACTACGGATGAAATTCTTTATAATGGGCTTGAAGGTTCGCCCTCCCGCCCCCTGACAGTTCCAAATGAAAATAGACATAGTCATAATAAGAGCGCAGGAAAGGGAAGCTAGTCGGCCTGGACGGCCATGTCAGTCAGCTCTGACTCCTGAATAGTCAGAGGCTCCGACGAATTCTCTTCCATCTGAGTGTCATTTCCGGGGTTGAGGTGGGATCTTAGACCAAGCTCGATAGGCAGGTCCGATGGGCTCCATAGGGGTATCGGTGGGGTGTGAGGGGGTCCTCGCACGTCACCCGGGTCAAGCAGGTCAGAAGTATCAGCCTTCATGGCCCAACAGTCTGAGTGCTCCGGAGGGGATAGGGCAATAGATAGGTCCTGGATGAGAATGTTGGCGTGGGACGGTATCGAAAGGGCAACGTGCGTTGGATGCAGGTTGGGGCCTAAGATAGCTGTGGGCTGTTGGGTCCCAGACGGCATGACGTGACCCTCTTGTCCATGGGGGGAGGGATAGTGGGCTGGACTTGGGGAGGGATTAAAGTAGGCGACGTCGGCTTAGGGTTAGTGGACGAGGAAGCTCCTGGATGAGGCTTAAAGGGCGAACATTTTGTGCATGGATCTCGCGTAGCTTGCGTGTGTGAGGCTCGGTGGCGGCCAGTACTCTTAGTTGTCAGAGCAGGCGAGGCTAGGCGGGGAGCAAGAGGCAACCGGTGGGACGGAGCCGTTGGGTGATCTGACGTCTCCTCCCCTGGCAGAGCGGAGAATCGTAAGCCTTGGAGAGTCGCCCGGTCGGAGGTAGTGTGCTGAGGTGTTTGGATCGACGCTGTGGAAGGCGGTGGACGACGTTGGCGCCGCGGCACCTGCATCCAAAGGTCAAGATCTGGAGGGCCAGTGGCCTCAGGCGGAGGTACAGCGAGGTGGTCGGGGACATTAGCCACAACATGTCCATCGGCGGGAGGCTCGGCGGTGGATGGGGCGTCAGTTTTGGAGGGGCAGGTTGGAGCCCCATGGCCGACCCGGCCACACGCAAAGCAGATTTGAGGTAACCCCTCATATGCAACCTTGATGGGTTCCCCATCGAGTTCGACGATGGCTTTCAGCGGAGAGCTTAGGTCCAGATCAACGGCAACTCGTGCAAACTTCCCGCGGTGAGTAAATTGCGTATTGCTGTCAATTTGCACAGTGCGCCCCACTAAGTTACCAAGCGTCGTGAGAATTGTAGGATGATAGAGGGCGACAGACAATTCAGGGAAACGCACCCAAGCCACAACATGGGTGATTTTGCCTGTTGAAGGTCTGAATTCCGGGTACCAAGGCTGGACTGATAGAGCGTGTCCGACGATGATCCAAGGCCCTTGGGTAAGGGTACGAACGTAATCCTCCTTCTCTAAGAAGTTGATCAGGTAATAATCATGATCTAAATCTACCATTTTAATGGGTCCTTTAGGCTTCCACAATGAGCTGACTTGAGTTTTGAGCATGTTGAAGCCGATCCGGCGGCCAAGCAATTTGATGGCCACGGCGTGATTTCAGGCGTGATGGAGTTTCTGTTTGAACGTGGGGGAGAGTTCAATGCCTAGGCCATAGGCCCCTTGGATGATAGAAATGTCCCCATCCGTGACTTCAATTTCATCGGCCACTGGCCATTCCAGATCTCTACCGCCCGAGCCCGGGTCGGAGTGCGCTGAGACCACGGCACTGTAGCTGGGTGGATTAGGAGGGACGTCCGGCGGAGAAGGCGAGGGATCCTCTTCCCGCTCCCGTATACGGACTTTCTTTGCAGCATGTCCATCGGAGCTGATATCAGGGAGCGTGTTCAATGTCATCGAATTCAATGTCATAGGATCAGACATTCCATAAACCACAAGCTCAAAAGTCAATAATTAGCTGGTTTCTCGTTGAAGCAATGCACAGTTTGCAGCAACACAGTAGTCTCGGTTTAATATAGGAAATGAAGACGTCTACTGCAAATGCTTTGTACAAGGAGGACTTTTAACAAACAAGTAATATGCAAGAACGGTTGCAAGAATGGATAAAGGAACGAAGGAAAGGCCTTAGAGAGAGGTTAGAGATCAAAGAAGTATTAGGTAGGTATAAAATTGGAGGTACAGAAGATATGTACCCGTTTGCAAGGGAGCCTGATCTTCTGTACACCCTACCCAGTATCCTCCGTCCCTCTTTGGTTGAGATCAAAGGGGTACTAGATAGGTTCGGAATAAGGGGTACAGAATTGCAAGAGGGACATTAGAGACGATGTTAGAGCTAAGACGCTTACTAGAGAGAATAGAGAGTAGAATGAGATACAGACCATAGGCTATTAATTTTTAATTTTAGAATATTTTTTTTTGCAAATGAATCCCCCAACCTTTTAAACTTTACGGTCCCGACCAGCTGATACCCAATGAAATTACCAGTACTGGCCACTACCGACGTCGATACCAAATTGTGTAATTTCGCACCGTTTTGTAGCCAGTATAGTATCTTCCTGTCAATACCAGCTAGTACAATACAAAACTCACTTTATTGCTAATAAATATTTTAAAAATATTTAACTAAAAATTTTAAAGAATAAACTATAAAATTTTCTGGTTCATTTATACAAAAGTTTATACGAAAGCTTCATACTACCAAGGATATGACAATTATGTGGCTGTTTGTAAAGTAAAATTTCCACAAATAATGGGATAAAGGGGGGCGAGACGAGTGTCATTCTTCAATTCATTCCTTTGTAAAGGAATTAAGATCACTAGACTAGTCCATTGCGCAAAACAAATTAAGGTTCTACGGCAAACAGATGCCCCTAACCAACCAAATTACACTGTTAGATCAGTTGCATTGCAGACAGAAAAAGAAGAAAACAAAATCAACCATATCATCTAATCCTTCCAAGCACTTCCCGCCACTCATAAGCCAGTTCTTCCTGTTTTCCTTTCAGTCTTTGACACAATTTTCTTTCACCCCCAGCACTGTTCAATTTGCATCACATGAGAAGAGGATGACTAAGAACATCTACAAGAAAACTACTACCTACACTAACATACCTGATCAGGTGAATATTTAAGATTGCATCATCGCTTCTAACACAACAAAAATCACAATCTCAAATTCTCATTCTTCAATCATATCCCCCATCTACTCGTTGCCGAGCTCCACCTCGCCTTGGATGACTCTGACCCCTCTCCCTGAACCTCGGACCAGAATTATAAGAACCATCTTTTGGAGGTTCAACCTCAATTGCTTTGGCATTGTTATGTGGCCCAACTGGCTGATATTCATAATGCCTTTGCCTTTCCCTGTTCGTATTATATTGCTTGTTATCTTTTCCAGATCCATTCCAATCCCCATGAGATTCTTGCTCCCGGCCAAAACGACTGTTCTGGTTTCCAGTTTTGCGGAAGCCAGAAGAGGGGTGATACTCATTTCGAATATCCACATTTGAAGGAGATGATGATTCAGCTGAGCTACCAGGTTGTCTTTTATGCATGCTTCCCTTCCTCTCTTTCTTCATCTCTTGAGGCTCAACATTTAAAGCTTCTTCCATATTTCCCTTTTCAGGTGCAGACTCATCATGCCCAACTACGTATGCTACAGATGCTTCCCCGTCACTGAGTTCCTTTTTATAGGGATTAACCAGTTCAGTAACATCCTGACCACTGTTTGACCTGCTTCCTCTTTGATTAGTGACCAAAGATTGCTGTGATTTAGGTTGCCAGTGAGAAGCCCCAGCAGGTCGATGTTCTTTTGAAGAGCCAGATATATTTTGAACAAAATCGGTAGCCGAGTGTTGCACATGAATTTTCTCACCGTCCCCACTACCAATTTTTTTTTCGTGTGAACCGTGATCATGCGCTGCAGTTTTATGCCCCTTGTATAACTGTCGCTTTCCTCTGGCTGTCATACCCTGTTTAATAACAGGAACAGCAGCCTCTGTATTAGGTTCCTCAGGAATGTTCCAGCCATCATCAACATTCCATTCATCAGCATACCTTGATTGCTCTTTCACTGAAAATACATCAGATTTCTGCCCTTGATGCTCAATAGGTTTTTGAGCATTTCTACTTTGGTTAGAATTGCTTGGCTCCACTACACCCCGTTGGCGCCATGATCCATGCACTTTTCCTGACTTACTCTGCCGACCTTCCAAGTTTCTTGACTCAGAAGGAGGCCCTACCTTTGCAACAGATGCATCAGATATTTGAGACCCTTCAGCACCAAAAGAACCTGATTCTGGTCTTCCAGCATTATGGTCTGCTGTAACCTGACTAACTGGAGGAATCAATGAGTGGTGACTACTTCCCTGCTGAGCCATTTCTTTAGCAACAGGCTTTGGAATGTACCTCTCCATCTCCGCTCTCTTGTTCCTCGGATTATTCTGCACTTGTTGATCAATCTTTATAGATGAAACAACAGTCTCAACTGGGGCTTTCTGACTGACTTCATCAGAAAGCTCTGTTTTATTTTGCAACCGAACTGGAGCCCACACAACAGCATCACCACTGTGGAATTTCTCTATCAATTTATTGCCCTGCGAATTTCTAGGCAATCTACGTGAATGCTGAGATTTCCACTGGTTATTTACTTGAGGGCGGGACTCTTCGTCAGGTAATCGCTGTTCTGAGGACTGGAGTACATCTTTCGAATCAGTCTGTGAGTGAAGTGACCCGGAATCCAACAAAGGTTCAGAAATCTTTGATTCACCACCTTGAGCCACATTGGCCAAAGCAGCTGTACCTCTTGATATCATTGGGGGTGAAGTCACAGTAGGTAAGGCCTCCTCTGCTCTCTGCCTGTTTCTTATACTCTTATTCTTCTTTCTATTATGTCTTGAAGACTCAACTATATGTGGATTCACAGGCAGCCTTGCCTCACTGTTTGAGGAAGTCTCCTTGCCAATATCCTCAGAAGAAACTGGGGGTATAGATGTTAGACCAATATGACCTAATGTCTCAGTCGTTGATGAAGAAACAAAATTTTCTGTAGGATTATTCTCGTTGGGAACTTTTAGCTTTTGTCTGTACCCTGCATGCTTCTGCTTAGAGGCAATACTGTCAGAAGTCTGTGGAGTAGTATTACAGAACAAAGAGTCAGAATGAACAACATCACATTGCAATGGTTCTGATTGTTCAAGCAGCACAGGCTCCATAGAAGCAGTCTTTGATCCCCCGTGCAGCACTACTTTGGACAAACTGGAAGGTTTCTCAACCCCTGCAACACTGCTATCACTACCCTGAATCACAGCAGGGCTTGATTCCCCAGATTTGCTACCAACCACAGTTGGTTGGGCTGAGGCCAGGACATTTTCCTTCTTATCAAGGATGGCACTAACAGGAAGAGTATCCAATTTTGGAATCATGTCCTCTCCCGCTTGTGTTCGCCTGTTTAACTCTTCCAATTTTGCCAATGCCTTTGCCCTTTGCTCTCTTATTCGTTCTTCCTCTTCCCTCTCTCGTTGTTTGTGTCGTTGCATGGCTACCTCTCTCATCTTAACACGCTGAATAGATGACTCGTAATTAATAAAAAATCCAGAAAACCTAACTGGAGGGAGAAGAAATAAATAAAAAAGAAACAGCCACAGGTACCTGGCTATCACACGTATATGAGACAGGTGGCAGAGACTCTCTATCCTTTCCTTGCAGATATGAACCATATTTTTCAGGGTCCCCCACGGAGGTTGCATTGCCTTGCCGTTGAACAGTACAGGCACTTCTAGAATCTGAAGAAGATACTACACCAGGCAGGTCAGTGGACTCAGATTTCATCCACCAACCATCAGTCTCTTGTGCACTAAATCTTCCTCTACCACGAAAATCAACCCTATTGTGTGTGCCATTAGTGGATCGCCTGAGAATCTATATATTAGTTCATTCTGAAGATGGGAATTTCAGATATATGTCCAACTAAAGCAAGCAAGTTACAAACCCACCTGGTGGTCATTGTTCTGCTCGCAGCAACTGACTCAAGGCGTCTATCTGGAGTAGTCATATGGTCTTCATAGGAGGCAGTATTGATAACACCACTTGGATGACCTCTATCCGGAAATCCTGTATCCATACCAGAAGTTTCACTATAACGATCACTCTTTACATCACAAACTACTATCTTTGATTCCTCTCTGCTGGAAGTGGATTTAACTTCCATTGTTCCATCAGAAGCACGAGCCTTAGCATTTAAACTTTCTATTTTCTGAATCAGACTGGGATCTTTTGGTGTTGCTGATATCCCTTGGAAAGTAGAAGTTGAATTATCCGCATTTTCCAGTTTCCTAGTTGGCCGATCATCAGACGACTTCATGTTTCCAACTCTTTCTGATGCCTTGACTTTCAAAGGCATGCCTCCTTGATTATCAACCGCCTCCAGAGCTTCTGCAGAGAATGCCTTTCTACTTGTCAGCATCCCTTCATCCTTGTTATCTCCTCTCCATCCATTTCCACATGAAGAGTTCCTAAGATGCTCTACTCTCCCAGGATCTGATGCATTGCTTGTCACAAAGTCATCCCACCTCTGTTCATCTTTCCCCTCCCAACCATCATGCTGCTTCAGAAGAACTCTGTATGTTCCTTGAGCATCTTGAGGATGCCCAGGCTCCCCCTGTTGTGAAACCACTGATTTACCACCAGGACCAAATCCAGAGGACCTACCATGGGGATTACCATGATCAGGAGCACCCTGTCCGGAATAAATGTTAAATGCACAGGGACCCCTGGGCATTCCCATAAATGGAATATCTCGGTCACTGGCGCTGCAGTAACCCATGGGAGGACCAAAATATCCCTCATAAGGAACAGGACCAGGATAAAAACCAGGCCTAATTGGCATCCCAGGATGTACATATGGCTCATGGATATGCGGACGGAACATATCTCCATTTTTTGAATGGGGTCCTCTAGGCCCAGCTCCTGGTGGAGGACCAGGCTGTTGGTTAGCAATAGCAGCTGGGGGCAATTGTGGATGGTAATATGGAAATGGATCCATGGGAAAACCACCTGGCGCAACTGATGGACCAAAAGTAGGACCTCCTGGAGGTCCCCTATACCAAACACCACCTGGATGATTATTTACAGGAGGACCACGCCAAGCATCATAATGCTGAGGCGGAACATTTGAATTAGTATACACTTGGGGATCAGCATGCCACTTCTCTGTAGCAGTTTGGGCTCCATCTTCACTGTATGATGGATCCTCTTTTCTCCAAGAAGCTACAGTTCCACTTTTAACATTTCCATTTATAGATGGATCACCTGAAAAGACATTAAAATACATGCAAATATTAGTATAAAAGAATCTTCATGCAGCAGATCTTTGGAGTATAATTCAAAGCTGCGTGCAAAGAAACAAACCTACAGAATTCTCGGACCTCTCTTTCCCTGCCGTCACTCCACCAGAAGAAGAGCTAGGCCGAACATGAGAACCATAATCTGCAGTTATGAAGACGGTTAAGAAATCAACAGAAGCATAAAGTGTAATGAATTCTTTCCCGAGAAGGGATCACTTAAGGAATCAAACAAGAAAAGATAAACAAGCATTGAGAATCAAAGTGGATACGTCCAAACTTTAAAATGTTTGTTCAACAGTAACAACTGCATTTGAAGACATCCAACCAACCAAAACAGTGCCCATTACCAAACACAAGCTACGAGTAGTAAAATAAAAAGCAATATTCAAAATTAAAACCTTGGGAGTCTGGGTTCCTTCCAGAAGTTTCTTTTTCTGAACCAAGCGTAGGAAAATCCCCAGAAATCAGAGAAAAACCATCATTTTTGGAGGGCTCCATTCCCTGAAGTGCCATAAATATCCAATTCAAGTATCAAATAGATTACGAAGTCAAATTGTAGCGTATTGGCATTAAAAGTGCAGCCTTAAGACACATACCAACTTGTGGACTGTACCAGTTGATCCCCATGCCACAGAGTTATCGGACAAAGGCTCAGCAAACCGTGATAATTGTGAACTACCAGGTCTTGTCTCAGCACTATGAGGACGCAATGATGAAAGTGATGTCTGATTTGATGTCAATGTTCCAGAAGCTGATGATGGCCTTGAATTTGAACCCCACGCATTAGCAATAGGCTCATGATTTCTGTCACTACCTGCAGTTGATGGTCGAGTGCCACTTTCACCCGATGAAGGGCGACAACTGAGGTGGCTTGGAGAACCAGCACCACCATCAGTATTTGCAGAAAGAGAGGAAGAACTCCATGCATTTGATGCTGAAGAAGGTGACTTAGTGCCCCAGCTATGGGTTCCCCTGTCAAGGGTCAGAAATCAATCACTTCAAGCAGGAAAAAGTGAGAGAGAATGCCTATGGCAAAGATAGTAATTTTCAAAAACCTTGCATGGACTGAAGATCAACAGAAGGAAAATAGCACAAGATATAGAATAACATTGGCATGGTAGCTGAACTACTCACTTTGGTACAATTTCAACATTCGGATCCAGACCACGATTTTCTAACCTTGAAAGGAGCAGAGAGAACATTAAATTTTAATAGAGTATTTCACCAGACCAGGAAAGTTTAGAGGAGAAACTAAATACCTCTGACTGGGTAAGTTTATAGGTTTTGGTACAGCAACTTTCCCAAGGACAGTCATCCCACCTCTTCTTGCAGAAGCCCATCTGCAAGCAATCTCCAAATCAATTATAACAATACTTATGTTCTTACGTTTGTAAAATAATACCACCACCAATAAAATTCAATAACACAACTATCATACTTATGTTTTTATGCATACTAATTTAACAACACTAAAAAGTTGTTACCTTTCATAAATCATAATGCAATTACAATTTAATTGTTATGCAAGAGAAGTCCAGTCAAACATATACTGGAAAGAAGAAGACCAACTAGGGACACAAACACAAAAACACTGTATCAAGAGAAGATATCCTTTGATCACTAAACATCAAATATGTGTGAGTACACATATAGTATATATCCTCTGAACATATACACTTATATTACAGTAGCTTATTATAATAAAATTCAATATTGTAAAGAAAGACACTGAATAAAAATTTAATATTTCCATCAAAAGATATAGAAAGAAATTTTAAAGAAGTGTAACAATCAGAGTCCAAAACATGATATGGTCATAGTCCGGAAATTGTTATGTGCCACAAATTTATCTCTGTTAAGTACATAGATCAGTAACCACTAAAATTACAAACAAAAACGAAGCCAATATCACAGAAACCAATCTGAAGGATCACACCTGCCCAGACACATGATATATAAAGTAAAAACTTGTATAGTTGGAAATTGTTTAATATCAACGATAAAAGCAGTACCTTCGCTCTCCAGCCAACATGTTTGATGTCATAATTCAGTTTGTTTAGCAAGATCATTCAATGAACTTATCATAAAACCTGTCAAGTAAAAAGATCTATAAAATTCCATCACATGAATGAATTAAGATAAAGAACAAGCACATAATGGACAAGCCAGATTATATTCCATACAGATTGAAACACAATGACATTGTTCATACATTAAATCATATGATCAAAAGAAGATATTATGGTTCAATATCACAACAGCAACATGCAAAAGTATACAAAAGAAAAAAAAAAGTTTAGGGCCTGACAGAAACTACACACACTTTTTCTTTTACATTTTGATTCTGCATGCACGGGCAACAATCAGGATCCCTCCCCATAATTTGCTAATAGTCAACGAATACCTACTATGAAAAGTTCAAGCTTTAGATAACTGTCTTACACAAAGTTCATTTCACCATTTACATTGCTGTGCACATCTGTCATATTTCCGCACCAGAAAACTTTGACATCTTTCAGTAAAAGCCAAAGTAAGAATAAGAAGTCACTGACTTCCAACAAAGATCAAAAAGTACATAAGATCTTTCCTCAAGAATTGTTTAATTCTCTACTGTTCTCTCTCCAACTAATTCCTAACCTGTTCAATGCAGAAGTCAGACCTTAGCTAACATATCATCAACATCATATTTTTGCTGACGATATGAAGAAAGTGGGAGACCCAAGCAAGGCTGAGGAAGAGTTATGGGGCGACTAGAACCCAGAACCCATAGTCAAGAAAGAAATATAGCGACAACCAATATTTTATCACATATATGCCAGTACTTATCCGGTAGAAGAGAGAAGGAATAATAAGGGAATTTTTTCATATTTTCACATCAATCCTGCTTCATCTTTTGTTGATACCCATAAACCAAAACCACCATGCATTTAGAAAGTGTGAACGTGAAATCAAACCCTTATTAGCACGGTCCAAAAACTATATTCATTGCATATTTCCAACTCAGCTTATTGTCACTCGCACTAAATAAATACCCCCACCATATGAACTGCATTTTTATATCGGCACCCTATAAACACCAATTTGTTAACAAATAAATCCAATTCTCCATCAAAACAGACTCCATTTGCATCTTATTTCACATAGATTTCATACCCAACAAAAGAATCTCTCAAGGCATTGTTTGTTACACGACCATGCATATTATAGCATCTCAAATACTTATTCATCCTCTTTCAGGAATCAGTTAGGATCCATTAATTGAAAGCTGTAGCCTTTGAGAAGTCTTTCAACCAAGGATAATAAATGACAACACACGATTACTATTCCAGCATCAACTAAGTCCTTCCAAAAAAAAAAAAAGGAGAGACGGGGGGAAAGAGAAACAAGCAGTGCCATTTTCAACCTACAAAAGACATCCCAATGGATATCCTTACACTTAATCATACACCTGAGTTAAGCTTTAAAACCAACAAAATAAAAATTACAAGTAGAATAGAGAATCAAAGAAAGCAATGACGTAAACAAATTCCGAACAACAAATATTCCGAAAGAAAATCAGTCATAAGCACACCATCTTTAGCGATTAAAATCAAGTAATCAAACAATATACCCAAACTAAACCAAGAACGAGAAAAGGAACCAACCCCCAAATCCCTTCTCTAACGAAGCAAGACAAACAAACGTCAGACAAATCAATGAACAAAAAAGTGAAAGTAAATATCTACAAGCTTGCCTTGGATCAGAAAGCTTTAAAATCTTTTTTCTACTTCAGAATTTCTTTTATTTGTGGAAACCCTAGAGAGGGAAAAATTGGAAGAAGGAAGCGGGGTTGGAGACAACAAGACGTAGAAAGAGCGATTAATCGGAAGTTCTGGCCGGTAGTGTAGAGCGACGAAGAGAGATCCACGCACGATGGGACTACGGATTTAAAGAGTTATGGATCTCTAGATCGGAGGAAGGAGACGATGGAGAGAAAGAGAGAGAAGCAAAGCTGAAGAAGAAGCAAGGTTGGTTGCCCCTGATATTTATTTGATACGGACTTTCGAACCCAAAAAATATTAAAAGTGGATATTATAAAAAATAAATATTAAGATAAAAATAAAAGATAATATTGCTTCTTTTTTATAAAAAAAGTAATTATTAAATGATTGTTTTCTTTTTAAATTTTCCAAGCCAAGTTACAAAAGAATTAAATTTGGCATTGATGATTGAAGTAAGATTTAAATACCAAAAGGGAAAAAAAAAACAATTCCTTTTTCATAAATTTAAAAGTCCTTTAGTCATATTTTTTGTTTCTCATGGCAAGATTTGTTTTTATTTTTATTTTTATTTTCAAAAACATGTTTTTTAGATTTATAATAAAAATACTTAAGATGAAAGTTTGTTTTGTTGAGATTTTTATTAAAATTTGAATTTGTATTCTTAAGTTTGAATATTAAATATTATTAAAATTTACATATCAAATTTATATAATAAGAACCTATAAAATATTAAAACTATATTAAGTCATTTAATAAAACAATAAAAGATATTCATTTACTGTATTGCTTTAAAACATAATTGTAATATCTTATAAAAATATATATATATCAAGTAGAATTTTTATTAATCCGTACTTATCTAATAGTTTTATCTCGCACTTGAGATATATTTCAAAGTTGTGCAAGAGTGATATTGCATTTCACTCATTTACATTTTTCATAATTTGCTCTTCATTTTTAGCACTAATGCTTTGTTTTGTTAAGACATTTTAATAAAATTATATATGACATAACAAGCAATAACGATGTATTCTGGTTTCTTTGTATAATAACTTGGCTTGTTTGGAAGTATATGAAATCTTACTTTTAAAATGTCAAAACATTTTTTATTAACATTTATAAATAAAAATGCATGTAATTAAACAAATTTTTTGAACTTTGACGTCTTTCTCTTCCTTTATAATCTCACATATGATATCAGTCAACTCGATATAACAAACAAAATTCAGGCATATTAGTGCAGCCTAAGTCAACCAAATAGAACTTACCTAATATATAATAAACATAATATTAACAAAAAAAGATATTAAAAAGTAATCGCAATTACTATAATTTTTAAAAGTAATGTAATATCTTATATAAGCTTATGAAATTGATTTACTAGATTTGTTAGTGTTTCTAAAAGAACTCGAGAGTCATTTGTAATACCTTTCTATCTCATCATTGTATATGTGAAATACATGTCAACTAAGCAATAACTCATAATATTTTAAGTATGCTCTTTTACCCTTTTATTGTATTTATAACATATTCCTCCACAATCAAATGATATGAATGCTTTAAGCTTCCTAAACACTTCAACTTTTCACACAAGTTCAAGAAGATTATCTTGTTTATTCCTAAGTTCTCATAAATCTTTATAGGATTCTCATTTAAAAGTTCAAATATTCAATGATGACCTTATGGAGCAAAAGCTGTGTACGATTGCTTGTGTAATTGAAAATATTTGTTCTCTTCTTTAGTTAGAAAAATAATAATTGCCTCCATTAGTTTATCATTTAAATATGACTCCAAATATTATAAAGAGACCATATATCTACAATACAAGTATTAAGTAATTAATAAACACATTTAAATATAAATGTTAAAATGATTATGAAAGACCATGACATTTAACATAAATTTAAGAAGTTCAAATTAAACATTCAATCAAAAGATTTATGTCAAACATTCATATAAAACATTCACTTAAAAAGTTCAAACCATGAAATAGTTTTAAATTGAAAAATGCCTAAACTAATAAGACTTCAATATGCAATAACATGAAAATATAACTAAAAAGACTCAATCAAACCAATCTTCCTTACATTTGGCATCTTCATTAAATTATCCCTATAAAATGGATAATCACAAAAGCCTTTATTGTTTTTCTATATTGCACACCCCTTAACACTTATGTAATGAATTCAAACATTCTATCATTATGTTACTCTTTTGATTATGATAAAGCTTTAAATCTATTTCTACGGTGGATAATTTGTGGGTATTTTTCAAGTAAATCATTATTTCTTTTTAATTGTTTACTAATTATAATCAAGACCATTATAGAATGTTAGAGTATATCTTCTTTGCCTTCTTCTCATGTGATTTTTTTTTCTCAGAAGGGAAACATGCAACTTGACCTCTTTTTTCATTGAGTGAATAAACTTCATCAACATCAATTTTATGTTCCCTTCTGAACTATTCAATGGAAATTTATTTGATAGACATGCATGCAAACCAGTTATAGTAGTCTATCAAAAAATACAAGACAAGTCTGGAAACTCCTTGCCTCTTTTTTTCTTAAACTTGTGAGCCATTTTATGCAAATACAATAATGAAAAATGTGCACTAAAAAAATATGATATATTAATAAGCAAAGATATATTTTACCTTAAATAAAATTTTCCAACATTGATCTGCAGCGTCAACTTACTAATTATTGTTTCTTTAAGTACTTGAAATTCTTCAATTTAGCCCTTAATGTATTATATTTATTCTTCAATTGAACATTATGTTAAAAAACCAAAATCAATAATAACAATACGTGATAGGGAACACAGATACTTTCTTGTTGAAGACATGATTAACAAATTATGAAAACATCGTGCAAATGTTCGGTGATGGTCAAGACTTCCACAGCAAACCCATTCTCTTTACAATTACAATTATCAATGGGACAAACCGTAGAGAGACTATACGTATGTATATATAGGGAGTGCTGTGAGGACTTAGCCACTAATATTAACCCGAGGCCCGCCCATCATGAGCCTTAGGGTTAGACCTACACCATTAATCACACTAACGATATAAAGGGCTTAAGTCCAATAGGGATCACAATAATAGTGGACCATAGGCATCTCAATAGGGATCATATCATTAGCCTATTTTTAATAAAACAAAATTACAATTGATTGTAGCCTATAAAATGTATTCTAACATTCTCCCACTTGGGCAAAATTAAATGTTTAAATTTATTTTGTTGTTCAAAAACTTTAAAAACGACTCTCAGGCTAATAAACTCAATTTTGTGCAATGTGGCCACATTTAAAATAGATATATGTATACATATGTATAATCCAAGATGCAGCACTTCAATAGGACTAAGTCCGATCAAAATCAAATGACATTGAACTATAGCACCCATTACAACCTTTATAAATATATCATCGTTCTATAATTACATATATCATTAACCTTATTGACCAGTCATTAGTGTGTAGTGTAGCTTGAAAGTATAGCACATAAAGGTGATCCAATAATTAATGTAAGGTGCGACTTTCAGCGTCAGTCCTTACAATTTCTCTTAAAATAGGCTTAAAGCAAGAGAAATTGTGTAGTTCTTTATGAACTATAATGCCTTGAACTCCAATATGGTGTCAACCACCGGCACGATGAGTAAAAATGACACCGAGTTCTATAATAGTGTCTACAGACT
Organism: Erythroxylum guanchezii; assembly: GCA_025629825.1. NCBI lineage: Eukaryota > Viridiplantae > Streptophyta > Magnoliopsida > Malpighiales > Erythroxylaceae > Erythroxylum > Erythroxylum guanchezii. The sequence goes on from JAOTAX010000007.1 coordinate 23,754,605, forward strand.
CAAATATGGTGTTGACCAGGAGACATTCTGATCTTATAGAACACCAAGTCCACCATTTTATAACAGGTCTCTAACTCTAATATGGTGTCAATCACGAGACATGATGATATAAAAGGACACCAAGTTTTGAAATAGCAATCGATATGTAGACTAAATAGTAATAAGTGAATATTCAAATCAATTGCATTAAAATAACATAATCCATGCGAAATGAACATTCAAGTATGTAACAATAAAAGTCTAACAAGACAATGAAAGATCACGTACATTTCAAAACTCCCATTAGTCAAGCACATTAAAAGAGCTTAAAATCCCCATGTCTACAACGTGCTTCTGGAACACTATAGGTCGAAGACCCTTGGTTAAGGGATAAGCTATCATGGACTCTGTAACTATATGCTCGATGACTATCTCTTTATTCTTCACTAGCCCTCTAACAGTCAGATACTTTAATTCCATGTTCTTAAAACCATTAGAAGTCTTGTTATTTTTAGTGTAAAACACTACTGCACTATTATCACATTAGATTCTGAGAGGTCTAGTAATGGAATACACAATGCGGAGTCCGGTCACCAGGTTTTTCAACCAAACAGCATGAGTAGCAGCCGTATAACAGGCCATAAATTTAGCCTGTATAGTGGAAGACGCAACCATAGTCTGCTTCTTGCTTTTCTAAGTTATCGCACCCCCAACCAATATAAAGATGTAACCAGAAGTTGATTTCATATCATCAGGGCACCTAACTAGATCTGAGTCACTATACCCTATTATCTCTAAGTTGTCAACTCTTCTATACACAAGCATATACTCCTTGGTTTTCTGCAAGTATCTCATCACTTTCTTAGTAGCTACCCGATGAGCATTACCAGGATTAGACTGGTATTTACCCAAAACGTCAACTATAAGTAATATCGGGCCCAGTGCAAACCTAAGCATACATCAAACTCCCCAATGCACTATCAAATGGTTTGTTCTTCGTTTCTGCCTTTTCAATTTATTCTTAGGACACTAGTTGTTATTGAATTTGTCACCCTTAACAATTGGTACATCACTAGATTTACAGTTTTGCGTGTCAAATCTCTCCAGGACTTTATTAACATAAGCCCTTTGAGACAAGCCAAGTAAGTTACGAGATCTATCCCTTTGAATTTCAATTCCTAGCACGAAACTTGCCTCACCAAGATCTTTCATCTCAAAATGCTTTGTCAGCATCTGTTTAATTTCATTCAGCAATCTAAGATCACTGCTAGCAAGTAGAATATTATTAACATATAAAACGAGAAAAATGAACTTACTCCCACTAACCTTTAGGTATATACACTGATCAGCTTTATTTTCTTCAAAACCCAAAGAGGTAACAACTTCATCAAATTTCAGGTACCACTGTTTAGAAGCTTGTTTCAGACCATAAATAGATTTATTCAATTGGCACACTAAATGCTCATTACCATTTGACTGAAAACCTTCAGGTTGTTGCATGTATACTTCCTCGAGGAGATCACCATTCAAAAAAGCTATCTTGACATCCATTTAATGTAACTCCATATCGAAATGTGCTACAAGAGCCATGACATCTCTAAATGAATCTTTACTGGACACAGGGGAAAAAGTTTCAGTAAAGTCAATGCTCTCTCTTTGCGTGAAACCTTTTGCTACTAGCCTAGCTTTATATCTCTCAACTTGACCCTTCGAGTCCTTCTTGGTTTTAAAAATCCATTTACAACCAATCGCCCTATAATTTTTTGGCAAGTCAATAAGTTCCCGCACTTCATTATTGGCCATAGATTGCATTTCTTCTTTCATGGCATCTACCCACATATAAGAATTAGCACAAGACATCGCCTCCTGATAAGATTTAGGATCAACATTATCCCTAATATCATACATGTCTTCACTAAGATACACAAAGTAATCATTGGAAATAGTCGGTCTCCTCTGTCTAACTGACCTTCTAAAAGGTATTTGCATAATAGGTTCAATATGTTGAGAAGTAACAACTAGTACAAGAGGGTCAGCAACATTATTAGGATGATCAACCGGAGCAGGGGAATTAACTAAAGGAGCATCAACCAAGTTCTCGACTGGAACATTAAATGTAGGCATGTTATTAATGGCAACAGGAAAAGAAACGATCTCACGCGTAGTAACAGTGGAATCAACAATAGGAATAATAGCTTTAGCCTTGTCCAATTAGATTCCACAATTCTACAACCTCTTTTAGGACGATAGATCCTGTACCCTTTTGCATGGTCTGGATATCCAATGAAGTTACAATGGGTAGTTTTAGGGTCAGTCTTTTTCTCTAAGGGATTATAGATCCTAACTTCTGCAGGACAATCCCACACACGAAAATGGTTTAAACTGTTTCTACCTGTTCAAAGTTCAAAAGTTGTTTTTGGAACAAATTTGCTAGGAACTCTATTAAGGATATAAAGAGTAGTTTTTAAGGCTTCCCCCACCATAAAAAAGTTGGCAAATTAGTTCCACTCATCATATCTTTTAAAGTACGGTTTCACCTTTCAGCTACACTATTTTGTTCAGGACTACCAGGCATGGTATATTGTGGAACGATTCCACAAGCTTGCAAAAATTTAGCAAATGGTCTCATATGTTACTGTCCAACATCAAATCTACCATAATACTCACCACCACGGTCAGATCTCACGACCTTGATGACTTTTACTAATTGCTTTTCAACTTCAGTTTTAAAAATTTTGAATTTCTCAGGTGCTTCAGATTTTTCTTTGATTAGAAAAAGATAGCCAAATCGAGAGAAGACATTAATAAAGGTAATAAAGTACTTGTTACCACAAATAGTAGGAGATAGAGGTCCACTAATGTCCATGTGAATGATTTCTAAGAGACTTAGACTTCTATGTGCATCTTTCTTTTCGGTCTTAGTGAATTTTCCTCTGATGTAATCTACACCTGTCCCCAAATCATTAAAGTCTAAGGAAGGTAAAATGTTATCTCTAATTAATCGCTTTACCCTTTCCCTAGAGATGTGACCTAAGCGTTTGTGCCACAAGAACGAGGATTTCTCTTTTATCCTAGACCGCTTAGCAAGAGGAATCTCAACATTGAAAGATGTAGAAAAATTATCAGAAGCCAAAGACAATTTATATAAACCATCCATTAAAAAACCAGATCCTATTATTGCATAATTAAAAAACAATTTTGTTTTTCCACCACCAAAAGAAAAAGTAAAACCAAGTTTATTTAAGCAAGAAACTGAAATCAGATTCCTTATAAAGGAAAGTACATAATAAGTATTCTTTAAAATAAGCTCATGCCCTGAATCTAAAACTAAGGTAACATCTCCAATGCTCTCCACTTCTACTTCCTCATGTTTGTGAACCCCTGTAAGGACAATAAAGGTAGTGGAACCACTATCAAACCACCAAGAATCTATAGGGGCATCAACTAGATTAGACTCAAAACATACAAAAGCAAAATGATTACCTCCAGATTTCGTCTTGTTTTCTAACCAAGCCTTGAATTTACGACATTCTCCTCTATGGTGTCCCTTGACCTTATAAAAGATATACCAAGGATCTTTCTTGAAGGTAGTTTGCCTAGGCCCTCCTACATTGTGGTAGTGACTATTGCCAAATTTCTTATAGGGAGCACTATAAGAGTATTTCTTATGTTTCATATGACTCTTGCCAGAATGGGATTTAGTACGAATGGTCAGGAGAGCTAAATCACTCTTTTCTTTCCTAAGTTTCTCTTCCTCAGCTACACATTTGGCAATAAGGTCATTAGCACTCCACTGCTCACCAATGGTATTATATGTTGTTTTGATTTGGGTAAATTCAATTGGAAGACAGTTTAAGGCATGGTGAATAATGAAATTTTCATTCAGGTTAATGGATTGGACTTTCAGTTTGGTTCGAATGTGAACCATCCTCTAAATAAATTCCCTAACACCCCCATTATGGTCATACCTCATATCTATTAACTCTTTCATTAAATATCCAGACTTAGCATTATTAGATACCTGGTATCTATCTCCGATAGCAGTGAGAAAATCTTTAGCAGATGTTGTGTCGGGCAAACCATTCAACGAGTGTTCAACAATGGTCCTTTTAATTGCAACCAAGCTAAGTCGTTTAGATTTCTCCCACTTGGCCAAACTCTCTCTCTATTCAGGCGTACTTTCATCAGGTATGACAGGCATATCTTCCCTTAGTGCCATATCTAGATCAGCTATTCCTAAGGAAAATTCTATGTGCTGCCTCCATCTCTTGTAATTTGAGCCAGTTAAAATTTCTACTGTCACTTGACTATTATTTATAGCGAAGGAAACAGTATAAGACAAAGCAGAATACATTAAGAACAATAATAAGGGCATAAACATAATAATGAGGCCTAACTAAGAATCACACATTCCCCTTTGGGCAGAATGTGCAACCAAAATCAAAACCTTAAAGATGAGCTATGAAAATGAGGGTACACTAATCTTGAAATTTCATCCCCTTTAGGCAAACAAATCCCCAAGACTATTGTAATCCTCAATAGCTCTATGTGAGATTAGGTCTCTCAAACACACAACTACCCCTTTTGGGTAGGCAATTATATGCATTAATCAAAAATAGTCCGGGAAAAAGTATAAAAAATCTCACAAACCACTATAACTGATCCCACTTTGGTGGTAATCACCCCCGGTAATCTATGAAACTTTTCATACAAGAATCAAAAGATATTGCCCAAAGTAAAATGTATTCTACAATAGGTTTTGTACTTATACAGTTGAATAAACAAGCAAATATCTCATGCAATTTAATAAAAACATATAAGATATGATTAAGAGAGAGTAACTACTGTAAACATATCCAAAATTAGGTAATAATAATTTTTAGTGTATTCGGTGAAATAAAAAACTGGAAAATGATATACTATTTATCGTAATATTTATGTTATAAAAAATTTCAAATGTAGCAAAAAATTATGAAATATACATAGAAAATCAGACTCAAAAATTGAAGAAGAACGAAAAAAACGGAGCACAAAAACAAGTTTTATGGGCTCCACATGCTCCTGCACGTGCCACAAAAGAGAGTGGGAGTGTGCAGGACATGGCCTTCTTCTTCCTCCAACGACGTTGGAGTGGTAGAGAGAGTGAAGTTGCAGAGAATCCAATATTCAGAGTTATGAGTGGAATGCCGGCTCTCTTTCTTATTTAGAGTAGAAAGTTAATATATAAACTCCAGTCCAATCGTAAAAGGCAAACTTTAATATATGTTAATATATAAACTCCAGTCCAACCGTAAAAGGCAAACTTTAATATATGTAAGGACTAAAAACGTGGGTTTGCTTTGCAAGGAAACCAACAAGACCCACTCTTTGCAAACAATTTCCACGCAACTACTTGGGGTTTGGCAAAACGATTTAATTATCTCATATACTAGCTATACATATTTCACAGAATGGGTTGACAGGCAAACGTTGTTGAAGAACTGTCGCCGTTGTGGGTAATCGGCACATGTCTTGTGAGTCACGAACAACAGTTAAATCACAATCAAAAGCCAAATGTTAAAAAACAGGTGAGTCATAGTGTTGCATGTGATGTTGAGATCATTCTCAATCCTCGACAATAATAATCAGATTCCTTATCACTTAAGTCCTAATGCTTTGATACCACATGTTAAAAAACCAGAATCAATAATAACAATATATTATAGGGAACACAGATACTTACTTGTTGAAGATATGATCAACAAATTAGGAAAACACCGTGCAAATGTTCGGTGATGGCCAAGACGTCCACAGCAAACCCACTCTTTTTACAATTATAGTTATCAATGAGATAAACCGTAGAGAGACTATAAGTATGTATATATAGGGAGTGCTGTAGGGACTTAGCCACTAATATTAACCCGAGGCCCGCCCATCATGGGCTTTAGGGTTAGACCTACACCATTAATCACGATAACGATATAAAGGGCTTAAGTCCAATAGGGATCACAATAATAGTGGACCATAGGCATCTCAATAAGGATCGTATCATTAGCCTGCTTTTAATAAAAACAAAATTACAATTGATTGTAGCCTGTAAAATATATTCTAACACATTAATATACTCTTTATTGAATTTTGTTTGAAGACTTTCCTTAAATTCTTTCAACTAGATTTAGAAAAGATAGTAGTTGTTTTATTTCTCTTCTTCACTTCTTTAACTATTAATGAGATTAAATGCATTTCTATGACATCATTCTATACCCCATCTTTTTTATTTATTTCTATATAATCATTGCAATCATTTTTAATGTTCAAAGATTCCATCAATAAAAGTAATTAAGCATAAGTAAGAAATTCATTACAAGCTTCATTATATTTATTTCAGAATGATTGTTGTATGTGTGCTTGCTATAATCTTATTCATATTGTAAGAGTATAGTTTGCAAATAATTGTTTTATAACATGTAATCTTGACCATCCAACTTTTTATAATTTGGAAATAATTAATAATCAAAGCAACCACTCATGAATTTATTCAAACATAGCTTAAATATCAATTATTCATATCCTCAATTACGACCTAATTGCTTATAGTTAACAATCCTATAATATTGAATTCTTTTGTTTATGTTGTTCAATTTACGTTGTTTGATTTATGCTTACAATTGGTTTTTGTACATTTTTTGGTTTTTAATGGAAGAGAGCAAAAGAAGATCTTTCCTTCTAAACCAGGTGATGTGATGCACTAGATGCTCTTCTACTTTCTGTATGTTACTTTGCTCCTTTAAGGTTTTGTGGAAATTCTTATTATATTTAATTGCAGGCTAAACGAGGGAAGTCAAATGCACTATAGCATGACTAAGGAAACGTTGCCAAATTCCTTAATTGTATTTCAATTGGAGAACCAAAGTTTAAGGTTATATCATTTCCTCTTTTACTTTTTAGTCTATTTACTATGTTAATTTTGGTGACAAGGCATTTTAGTTTCTTGATGATTACAATGGCCAAAACCAATTTTAAGAAATTAAACCAAAAATAATAATGAATAATAAAAAATAACACTAAAAAACATCAATTTTGAGACTTACCTAAAAAATCCTTAAGTCTGGAGGGATCAAAATTGTTAGGGCATTTTAGTTTAGATCTTTTATAATAGAAATGAACAATGAAGAAGGAAAACTAAAAAAAAAAAAAGGAAAGAATAAAGAGAAGAAACAAAAATAAAATTAGAGCTCTTGTTTTTTTTAAAATTTTGGAAATGAGAACTCTTATTTTTCTGGATGAAGAAACATGTTGCGACAACATAGAATTTTTTTTATTTATGTTCTTATAATTGTGTTGTGATTTTTGAAACATTGAAAACTAAAAACCAAAAAAACTTAATCCCAAGCACGCTTTACCGTTCTTATTATTATTATTTTCACAACCAAAACAAAAATAAATAAAATAGATAAAATTAGACACCCTTTTACTTTTACAGGGTGATCAAGTAGCAAAAATAATGTGTTCTATATTAGGTTTGTTATGCAATAAGTTTTGGAAAATGTTAGGCATTTTGTGGGTTGGCTACGTTTGTTTTGCATCATAATAAAAATAATAATTATTATTTAATTATTAAAAAAGATAGCAAAATATTTAATTATAAAATATTTCAAGTATTTGTAATTGTTAGAGGTTAAGTTTGTGTAAAATTTAAAAATATTTAAATTAAGTGTATCATTTAATTTTAAACTAATAGTTTGTTAAATAATTTATTTAAAATAAATATTTTTAAAGAATTTATTAAAAACATATTCAAAAGATAAAAATGACAAATTTTATTATTTAATTCAATAATTTCCATACTTTCTTGGTTAACTTTTTTTAGGAAAATAAAAGTTATTAAGTTATACAATAAGAAAAACTATGAAAAATATCTGCATATTTGTTTACTCTAAAAGTATATATAATGGTATATAACAAGTATAATATGTTTTATTTAATAAAAACTATAAAGTTTAAATCTAAACAAAAAGTATATATAGTATATTTTTAGATAGATTTTGAATATTTTATTACAATTAAATATATTGATCCAATTCTTTAATGAAGTTTTTTTTGTTTATGAAAAAATTATATTCAATATGAAAGTGAATACCATATTTTAAATAATGTTAACAGTAATGAAATTACCAGTAAGTTATTAAATAGTATGTGACAACAAATATTTTAACAATATTTTGTTAAAATATTATATACTATTCTTTTAGAAAAAAAAGAGTTCACAATAATATATATTATTACTTTTTTTTTACAAACTATATGTATTGACAAGCGTTAAAAAAGAAACACCATGTTCAAGGTAGTTGTTAACCCCCTAACATTGTAAGGCCCTTATAGATAGCTATTAATGAGCTTTGACCAATATCTAACAAGGATTAGGCATAAGGAAGGCATGTCAAATGAACCAAGGTGACTTAATCAGATCAAATCAAGTATAGTTCGAGTTTAAGTTGGTTTTGATGGATTGTAGGATGTTGATTGACTTGGCTTTGGCGAATTGGACTCACCATGAATGTTTTTTATTGGACTAAGGATGAATTGATGCTTAAATGATAGACCATCAACGAATGGTCGGCATGCATCAGCCAAACCACGTGTGAATTAGCTTAGAACTTGACTAATCTTCACCTTTAGATGAAGATCATTGGTGATATAACAAAGTTAGTGGATCAATCATAAAGAAAGTGGAAGGACATAACAAAAAACATAGGTTATGTGTCTTATCTTCATTCATCACATGTTTCTTTTATTTGATAGCGCATAAGTGATAAGTTATATAAACCACCCACTAAACCAGTGCCTAAAATAGTTGCAGATGTCAATTATCTACTAAGTTGGTGACTCAGTACCTTAGTGCTCGAATTTTTATATACTTACCTAGTAATTCTCTAAACTCCTATAAATATTTTATTTGAATGAGGGATTCATTTATTAAAGGAGTTGCAACTTATACCCAATGTAAACATTACGAGAGTATATAAAAGTTGACAATTTTGTTGTAAAACTAGTGGAGCTATCATCTACATCCCAAATTAAATCATGAATTTCTATAATAAAACAAATATAGTATAAGTAAGTAGGAGTCAATCCCATGAGAAATTATAGTTTGACAATCATCACGAAAGAGATTTTTAACAAAATGGAGGCTATAATGATACAAAATTTTGTGATAAAGAAAATAATTAAATTACTAGGATAATAAAAAAGAGAATTATCAATAAGACTTACCTCAGCTTACGATTGCTTCTGCCATTGGAACTATGATTGATCATTAATACAAAAAAAATAACTATTTTGTCAATCATATTGATGTGCTATTAAATTAATGTCTTTCCTTTAGATTAGTTAGAGAAAAACATGTAATTTAATTATCTTTTATTGTTTAATAACCTTAGATATGATCTAAAATTTAATTAAGCAATAGCTTTAAGGGAAAAAAAAGACCACCAAAGCAAGATAACATAGCATTTTTAGTTATATTTTATCTAGTTGAATTTTGTTCTTAAAAGTTAATAATGTATGACACATCAAATTAAAAACCCCTTGTTGCTACAAAGATTAAAGGAATTGAACTTTTACTTATTCAATATTTAATCTAACAAATAATTATTTCAATAAATAAAATAATCGCACATATTAGAAATCAATCAAAATAATCATAAAAGTAGAAGCACAAAAAAACAATTCAATATATAAATTGATAAAAAAATACTCCGCAATAAGACTCAGTTATCTCCCAATAGATAGATTTCAAAGGCTTGCACTTCCTTTAACCAAGATAAAAAAGATTAGTCAACAACATCAATAACGATTACTAACATCTAGTGAAGGAAAACTTAGGATTATTTTCCTCCTTCCTTTTGGCCCTATTTATAACCATTTTAATCTCATATTTTTTTGATGTGGATATCTTTTTGTCATGATTCTTTGGATCCCAAAAATCATAACTTCACTTATTTCTACCAGATTTGGCAAAGACAAGGTTTAAACAACTTTTAACACATGTTCTCTTACAAATTCGAAGTCTAGAAGTTATGAATTTGACTGAATGTGCTTATTCCTAATCCTCAGAAACATTGTTGTCAGCTTTGTCCTTCTAACTTCCTTATTTTATGGTGTTTTGATTTATTTAAATGTTAGATTCACCTAAGGTTATCTAAAAATAAAAGATAAGCTAATCTTCAAGGTAGAATTAATAATCACAATTAACATAAGAGAATTAATATCCAAATTGATCAACTTTAATAGTCTTATCAAGTCCCCCCAAACTTATCTTTTGCTTGTCCTCAAGTAAACCATATTTAAAACAGAAAAATACCACCAAGACAATTTCATCAAACCATTTCTCATGTAATCAAAGAGTGCATACACTTTTAAAATTCAATCCACTTAAGATTAGAGCAATAACATGCATCTCAATTAAGCTTGACAAAGAATTATGCATAATGATTAACTAAGATAATCTCATTCTAAAGCGTGTATGAAGTTTTTTTGACCTTCCTCACTCATTTCACTCATGTGTTTGATGGTTTAGCGTTTCTCTCAAAATTCTCAAATGCAAATATTATGCCACATACTTGCTTTTACACCAAATCTCCACCATTTAGAGTATACATATATAAGTCAAAAGGACTTTATTTCGGGTTGTAATAGGGTTACGATTCAAAGGTAAAAATCAAAAGGTAAAAAGGGTTAAAACCATAAGAATTAACAAGGCATGTAAACATATATAGGGAATAAACTTAAAAAATTAAACCATTATATTCAATTCAATCAGGAATGCTCAACTACTTCATATGAAGACAATGAGCTGCACATTGGATTTTAACACTTTCGACAATCTTAAATATTTTTCTTTTTTCTTTCTATTTTCAATAGATGTATGAATTAAAAAAAAAGGAACAAGGCAATAGTGATAACATAAAATTCACATCCCATACTCCTCAAAAATACTAATTTGATTCCCATATTCCTATTCTTGAAATTTCAACAGATTTTTGTCCAAATGCCTAAAAAAAATATGGTTGGTTAAGGATATTTAAGTGGATAATTTGGGCTTGTCATATGGTTATATCATAAAAGAAAAAGGATATGGCTCCATGGGGCCTAACTAAGGATACTGAATGGGGGTGGCTTTCAAGCTAAAGATTGTAAAACAATGAAGGCCTTTTAAATTATTACACAAGTGTATATCGGTGTGGTCTTGAAATAATTACAAGCAAGTTCTAGAGAAATATTCACATAGATGACAACACACTTCAAAGGGAAAATATATTGATATGAATGTTTCAATCTTTTATGACTTAAAATCTCACAAGTTATTTAAAATCACCTCAACTTCACACAATGCCTTATCATTTAATCATCAAAGTTCACAAATGTGTATGATTCTAGCTAGTTAAATAGATCAATATGTTACAAATCTTATCTTCAAATGATTGAACCCTTTAGTATACACACAATCCAGTTTAATCAAAATGCATTTGATGAAAACATATAATGAATTAACTCAAAACAAACTAGGTAATAATTAAAACAAAATCAATCAAAATAACACAAGAAAATAAATTAAATCATGCTTCTACTTAAAATAAATAAACACAACTAAACCCTCCCCCCATAATTAAACTAAACATTATCATTAATGTAATATGCAAAGTATAAAAAGCAATAAATGAAAGGACTTTATTGAATATAAGGGAAGAGTTACAAAATGAACTCATGATTGATGTTAGTGTGTTAGTTGATTAATGCATGGGCTACAACTATGTGACTCCTAGTGCTAACGTGAGTAGGATAGGTGGGACTAACGACTCAAGATAGGTGGCTCCTCGACTGGTGTGGTTGTGTGTGTGCAATTGGATTGAATGCGGGCGTGATTGGTTAAAATCAAGTAGGATGTGTGAGCTAGGTCTAGCATAAGTGACTATTGCATATGGGACTGAAAAAGGAGGCTGTTGCTATTTGATACGTGTGAGTTGAGTAGCTGGTGCATGATTGAACTTAGTGGGATGCTTGGGATCAAGTAGCGTAAGGAAGTAGAATGAAAAAAATAGGGGCGATAAATAACTTTGAATGATCCGATAATGGTTTTAATTATAAATTTGATACCTACAAAATCGATGATAAGCATTGCTCTTTAGGTATTTCCAAATCAATATAAAGAACTTTACCTATCGATTTTATCTCCTCAAAATCATTTATTTTCCACATGTTCCTACAAGTTAAGATTGAAATTTAATTCATTATTTTCTGCAAAATGGTGTTCACAGGTGACTATCTCTAACTCATTTTTATCATACACTGATGAATAGACTAAATCAATTGCATAAATAGGATAATCAACATCATGGTTCGTCAATACATCATATATATTGAATTGCAAAAAATCCCTATTGAATTCCATAATTAGTGTACCATTGTGAACATCGATTTTTGTTTTGGCAGCTTTAAGAAAAGGCCTTCTTAACAAATAGGTGATGATTGATCATTCTTTTCCATGTCCAAGATATAAAATACCTATAAGAAAAATTAGTTTATCATCAATTTGAGTAGGAATGTCTTCAACTAATCTATTAGGATATACGTTAGATCGATCAGCTAATTAAATCACTGCACCATTTTTTCTAAAGTTCTAAGATTTAAAGTCAAATAGATTGAATATGGCATACTATTAATGGATGCTCCTAATATAATATGGGCTTTTCAATTATGGTGTCAGCTATTATACAAGGAATGTAAAACATATCTGGCTCCCTAGATTTTTCAGGAAGGTTTTATAGAATAATTTGCAAAAAAATTTCTCCAACCTTAATCTTTTTCATATATCTAAGTAACTCAATGTCACTCTTCGCGTAATCCAACTAAAATGTCTAGCCTCGATTATTCAGTTCCTTTGCTCAATCACTTGTGTTGGTTACCCAATATCATTCCTCCAATTTTACTCGAATATCCAGATTTATTATGGGAATCACCCGATTGACTCCTGAATTCTTAACCTTTCTTACCTCTATCCAGTACCACTAAATCTACGACTTCAATTCTCTAGTAACACTTTATTTTGCCCCATATTCTCCTTGACATTTTTTT
>JAOTAX010000007.1:23767796-23782480 GCA_025629825.1 Erythroxylum guanchezii
CTGTTCACTAGTACCAGTATGCATGGACAATACTAATAAATCCCTATCAATCTCATCCTATGCCAATTTACTATTTTGCCCTTTCTGTCGGGGGTGGGATGTTACACAATTAACATAAGGGAATTAATATCCAAAATGATCATCTTAATAGTTTTATCAAAAACTTCGTACATTTTCTCTTCTTATTATTGTCCATTTATGTTGCTTCAGTGAATTACGTTTCTTACTTAAGCCATTATGGAAAAACACTTTAAACAAAAGGGAATCAGTAAGGTTAAGGACCTTAAGGTTAATTATGAAAGTTCAACTATTGTGTATAAACTTTGATATATTTTAGTGTGAACTTGAAGTTCATTCCAAAGTCTTTGTAACAGTAGCAAACCTTCTCATCAGTGACTGACCACCATCTTGAAAACACTTGTCTTTTTGAAGTTTTGCTTCCAAAGCTTCTTGCCTTCTTTCCTCCCGTGGAACTTTCTCCTTTCATGGTAGACTTAAGATTAATGAGCTTTCTTGCTGCTATGGCATTTACAAGTCTTTTTATCTTTGCACTTGATTTGGAGATACGACTTCTTGCAAGCCTGTTTCAGAACTGGACCTCCTTTGAGAATGTTCTTGAACAAAGTGTTCTTCATGAGAAGTCCATGCTTCTGCTGATAGGATGTTGGGCTTCATGATCGTACGACTAGATCCTATATCCATAAATCCAATAGCCTTAATGGGTCGATCATATTTGTCTTGCTGAAAGATCTGGATATGGACATATGGTCGTTGAACTGGAGTACGATCTATCTTCATAAATGTTTGCTGTAACATGTATAATAGATCATCACTAGTAGAGGCAGATGATTGTGATGATTCTTCTTCATCTGTTGACACAAAGACAGCAAACTGTGTATCACTGTCCTCACCAGATTGTTCTTCTAGTAAATATTGTCCAATATCTAATAAATCATTGTGGCTTAAATGCTATGTAATATTTTCTAAGCTTAAGAGTATTGCATACCTTGTAGATTCTATTAGATTTTTAATTAATTTTTAAATTTTTATGTCATTGCTCAAATAAATGCAGCTTTTTCTTTATTTTTATGAAAATTAGATTCTTTTATTTGTTTATTTCGTTTTGTCTGCATTAATAAAAATTAATAAATTAAATAAAAATTTTAGCAAAGTGATAGTGATGTATATTTAAAAACCTAAGGTAATCTCCAATTGAACTTTCATTTACTTAATTATATATTTGATGTATTTTTGACAATAAATAGTTTAAGTATTTCTATAAAACAGACATTTAATTTATAAAAATTAATTAAATTAAATTTAGTAAAGAAAATCTTTGTGTTTAAATTTTTATTTTATTTTATTTTATTTCCATAACTATCAGTTAAATATATTACTTAATTATTTAATATTAATTATTAATTAAAAATAATAATTTAATTTAAAATTTATTATTGGAAATAAAATAAATTTATTTTAATAATTATTTTAAAATATGTTTAAAATTAAAAATATATTTCAAATAATTTTAATAAATAATTTTTAATTATTTTAATAAAATTAAATGAAATTTTTACTCAAACTTATTAATAAATTTTACAAAAGAGATTAAAATAAAATTATTTACTTAATTAATTTAATTAATAATTAATAATAAAGTATAATTACATAATATTAATAATTAAACATTTTATATTTATTTAAAAACAAAAAATAAAATAAAGAATTAAAAGTATAAAAAAAAAAGTGAAAGTAAATGTTAGTTAAAATGTTATGAATTTCGTATCAAATTTGGTTTTGATATGGTACGATATTGGTATTAGTCAATACTAAATACAATATTGGTATTAATCAATACTAAGTACCATTTCAAGTAATTTTAGAAAAATTAGTCCCTGGATTTTTTTATATTGCTAAATAATCTCTCACTATATTGTACTATATAATTTTTAATTTTACATCAAACAAAAAATGTGATTTAAATCTATCTTCTTATTCCTAACACCTACAAGACATGGACAAAAGTTAGGATTTATATTAAGATTTACTTATTAATTTACAATTTTACATTGAGTTAACTAATAGCCAATGATTGTACTCATAACTTAAGGCAAATCTTAGAAACTATTTTAATGTAGTCATGAAAAAATTATATTACTTTTGGTTTAATATAGTCATAGAAAAATTAAATTACCTAATGTTTAATATTTAGGTTTAAAATAATTATAGGAAAATTAAATTACCTAATGTTTAATATTAGTTTCTATGTAATTATTAATGAAAATGATTCATCTTTAATATATTATTTAAAGCACACATAATCAAAATTAGTAATAAAAATAATTAATTATTGATGTTTTAAAACATGAAAAAAGGAAGAAGTTGTATTCTATAAGCTCTGTACAACTATATATAATTTAGTGATTTAACTATTCAATTTTAGTTGTCAAGCCTTAATTCAATTAAGATAATAAATCAATACTCAATTGGCAATTATTCAAGTTGAAAGAGAAAGAAACATACTGTATAACCACAAAGGTCACAAGCCTACCACACAACAAATTTTTACAACTCATAACACAACAACACCCATAGGCCACAATCACAAAATCTTCAAACTCAGATATTCTTTGCACATGAATTCCATTATGAGCAGACAACAAGAACACATTATATTAGCAGATCAAGGATGAGGGAAGATTAAACCTAACTGAGAGCAGATAACATATCAGTAGAGACCAATAACGATGAGGCGAGCATGAGCAGAGAAGGAAACAAATGGAGCTGGGAAGTCAGAAGGGACAAAGTAAAGGTAGGTAGGAAGCAGACAAACGAGGGATGATGGAGCTCAAAAGGGACGAGGGACGATAGAAGGGGAGATTGAAGACAAAGAAGAGGAGAGAAAACTTGAGGCTGCAGTGAGCGAAATTAAAGAGGGCAAGCGACTATAGTTGGGTACTTGAGTTAGATTGTTTTTTTTTCAATTTAATCCTATAGTTTTGCAAATTACATTTCAAGGCTACTATCTACAGGTATTTCGCTACTAGTTGTTGCTTCGAACTGGTATAAAATAAAACATTATCGCACCATTTTTTGGTCAGTATCAGCCGGTACGATATGATATTCATTTCTTTGTACTTAACCTATAAAATCTTTTATCGGTTAATTAGATTTGATATTTTCCATTTTCTCCAAAAATTTGAAACTTTATCATAAAAAAATTGACTAATAAGTAACATGACAACTATATATAGTTTAGTGATTTAACTATTCAATTTTAGTTGTCAAGCCTTAATTCAAATAGGTTAATAAATCAATACTTAATTGGAAACTAAACAAGTTGAAAAAGAAAAAACATATTGCATAGCCACACGCTCACCACACAACAAATGTTACAAATCATAACACAACAACACACACAAACCACAGTCACAAAATCTTCAAACTCAGATATTCTCTACACATGAATCCTAACATGAACAGATAATAAGAACACAACATATCATTATATCAAGGACGAGGGAAGATTAAACCCAACTGAGAGGAGGTAACAGATCAGCAAAGATTAGAGAAGATGAGGTGAGCATGAGCAAAGAAGGGAGAGAACGAAGCTAGAAAGTCATAAGGGACAGAGTAAAGGAAGGCAGGAAGCAGATGACTGAGGGACGATAGAGCTCAGAAGGGACGAGGGATGATAGAAGGGGAGATTGAAGATAATGAAGAGGAGAGAAAAATTGAGACTGTAGTGAGTAAAAGTAAAGAAGGCAGGTAACCAAGGTTGAGTACTTAGCTTAAATTGGTATCTTTATTTTCTCAATTTAATCCCATAGTTTTTTTTTATTAAAGGGAAACACAAAATACTATAGAAACAAAACTAGTCTGGGGCGCGGCTCCCTGACCTATCCTCGAAGAGGATGAGTTGGCATTCGAGAGGTGCAGTAGTAAAAAAGGTAACCCCTACATCAAAAAGAATAGCCTGAGAGGCGAGCCAGTCAGCATAAGTGTTACTCTCTCGGTAGACATGGCGGTGAGCAACTGTCCAGTTCCTTATGAACAGTTTATGGATTCCCTGGATGATGGGGTGTAGCACCATGGAACGACTGGCGAAGGTAGAAAGTATCTGGTGTACCACAAGTGAGTCTACTTCCAGTTCTAGTCAACGGAAACCCAAACTCCAGGCGAGCAAGAGGCCAGTAAAGACTCCCCAAAGTTCGGCAGTCAATGGAGCACACCAGCCGAGGTTCTGGGTGAAGCCGCCCAACCAATTACCATCATTATCTCGTAGAAGGCCCCCTGCTGAAGCCAAGAACTGGGAGCGGTTGCTTGTTCCATCCGTCTTTAACTTAACCCATCCAAGGAGCAGTTTGCGCTAGTCGATGAGATGGTCTTGTTGGGGCCGAAGGCCGGGATCAACTTTGCGTCTCCACCCTGCAGCCTGGCAGATTTGATCTGCATAAGACAAAATGAAAGAGTTAGAAGAGGAAGGCTTATGGAAATGAACATCAAAGATAGACTGGTTGTGCCACGTCCATAAGGACCAGCAGGTCGTGCCAAAAAGAACAGTCCAGTCATGCCCCAACATGCCTCGGTGAAGTTGGAGATTTTTTAGGAGCCAATCTTGTAGTGGCAGCGAGAAGAAATCCGAAGCAGTTAGGTGTGGTCATAAAGAGGCTCACACTTGGCGAGCCGTAATACAATCTCGAACCACGTGAAGAGCAAACTCCTCGAGGGGACATTGATGACATGAACCGTCGGTGGTGAGATGTGTGTGAACGTGTTGTTAGTTAGTGAGTAACCGGTCATGCGCGAGGGTCCAAAGGAACGAACGGATGCGTTGCGGACCCGGCCATTGCCAAATAGCCTTCCATACCCCATGAATCGGCTCGTCTGCGTGGCCCATAAGCATGGAATAGGTAGAAGTAATGGTGAAGAGACCGTGGTCGGAGGCTCTCCAAACTACCTTATCTGGCCAGAGGAATGGCTTAGGCAGGAAAGTGCCAACAATTAAACGACACAGCGGCGTCAGGAGGTATGATTTGAAAGAAGTCCAATTCCAGTTGTCAGAATCATCCGCAAAGTGTTGCACAATAAGGTTGACAAAAGTCGGCGAGATAGGGTGAGTGGCGTATGAAAGAAGTGGGCCCACTCCCGCGATCCAAGAATCAAGCCAGAAGCGCGTCCTGCTGCCATTGCCAATCATCCATTTCAGGCTTTGGGTAACGATGGGCCAGGTGGCCTTGATGCTACACCAAACCATTAAACCTCCCGTAGAGGCCAGAGAGGTGGGGATGTGATTGGCGTCAAAGTTATATTTTCCTGATAACACCTAGACCCATAAAGCATTAGGTTTGGTAATCAAGGGCCAACCGAGCTTAGCAAGAAAGGCATCATTAGTTTCACGAATTTGCCAAATGTCAAGTCCTCCCACTCCTTGGGTTTGCAAACTTCCATCCAGCTAACAAGGTGGACTTTCTTTTTATCGGGAGTTGAACCCCACAACAATTGTCTCATGGCTTTTTCCAGTGCATCGCATAGACGGCGTGGCAACTGGACTATTTGCATGGTATAGCTCGGGATAGTCGCTAAAACCGCTTGGGTCAGAGTGATACGACCAGTGAAAGAAAGCAGTTTGGCAGACCAGCCTGCTAAACGTTGGTGGATCCGATCCAAAATGTATTGATATGTTCATTTGTTGACCTTGTGGTGCAGAAGAGGGATGCCGAGGTATCGGCCGAGGTCATTGGTCTGGTAGAAGCCTAGCTCACTGCTTAGAAACTGACTCATAGCGGGGGAGGTATTTATGGAGAAATAGCAACGAGATTTTGACATGCTAACCCGTTGCCCAGACGTTGCACAGAAATCAACTAAAAGAGCACGGATGACGGTCACTTAATCGATGGATGCTTTGAAGAAAAGGATAAGATCGTCGGCGAAGAAAAGATGGAAAAGGGGCGGACCATTCCTGCTTAATTTAATTGGTTCCCAGCTGCCTCGGCCCACCGCTTGAGAAATCGCATGTCCAAGCCGTTCCATGCATAAAACAAAGAGGTAAGGGAAAAGAGGGTCCCCCTGACGAAGACCTCAGGAAGGAGTAAATGCATCGCTTAAGTCCCCATTCTAGTTAACTTGAAAGGGAGCAGAGGTAATGCACTTCATGATGAGGCTAATAAGAGAATCCGGAAGGCCAGCATCGGTCAGGGTGTCCTGAATGAAGTCCCAAGCCAAGCGATCATAGGCTTTCTCCAAGTCAACTTTAATGGCCATCAGACCCGTGCGCCCAGTTCTCCTCCGCATGGAATGAATGACCTCCTGGGTGATGATGATATTGTCGGTAATAAGGTGCCCCGGGACAAAACTACACTGGGTGGGGGCGACAAGGTCGTCAAGATAAGGCTTGAGCCAATTGACAATGATCTTAGTGAGGGCTTTATACAGAACAGTGCAGAGAGCGATAGGACAATTACATTTTAGGACTAGTATTTACAGGTATTTCGCTACCGAACAATTCTTTAGGTTGGTGTAAAAAATTGATACATTACCTTACCATTTTTCAGTCAGTACCAAATAGTATAGAAATAGTATGAATGATAGTGATTTTCTTAAAAATTAGGCTCGAACTGATGACTTCTACCATGTTAAGGTGAGGTGCGACATCCATTTCTTTGTACTTAACATATAAGTCTTTTTTTGGTTAATTAGATTTGATATTTTCCATTTTCTAAACAAATTAGAAACTTAATCATAAAAAATTGACTAATTAGCAATAACACGACAATGTTGAATAAATATTAGTTAGCTATAAAACTAAAAATCTTGGCATATTTGGCTGACTCTGAGGCAGGTTCTCTCTTATTATCCTTACATTGGGGAACCTTTCCTTATGGGAAATCTACTGAACCCATCCCCCACTAATGGGGGCTCCCTTTATAAGCTAGATTCAGCCCCCAATATGTTCCTCAATCTTTCAACAACCTATATACAGAGTTTCCCCCTTTGTATTCCAAACCCTAGTCATATTAGTGCTTGTCAAAAGCTTGATTCACCTCCTAAACTTGTTCCTTTATCTTCCAATAGCATAGATAAGAACATTCTCCCTTTACACTCCAAGCCCCAGTCATAAACATATTTGATGACTGAGCACAAAACTCTTTAAACTTTAAAACCATAAAAACTTGATTCACCTTCCTAACCTATTCCTTTATCTTCCAGTGGCCCAGATAAGGAATTTCCTCCTTTACACTATAAGACCTAGTCACAAACGTGTCCAGTGATTGAGCATAGAGCTCTACAAACTTCAAAACCATGGAATAAGGTGGTACAGTCTAGTAGTAGAAGGACCCAACTCTATTATTTTCCTTGCTCTAAAACAAATAAGGTTATCTTACCTCCTCTAGAAATTTTGCAAACTAGAGCAATATGTTGGTCTTCCTCTTTGATAAGAGTGTTTTTAGATTGAAGACCCTTGCTTCCTCATATGCAAAACTGGGCCCAAAACAAGTGGAAGGTAAACCTCTATTTATTAAAAAATTTGAGATATGGTTTGGGTTAATTTTCACAATATTCCTCTAATATATTGGATTGTTTTTGGCTTAAGCTATCAAACTAGCTCGCTAGTTAAACCTTTGAGTCTTGATTCCTAAACAACTAGGATGGTTATAATAAGTTATGCCAAGGTTTTTATAAAGATGAGCAATCTTCCAACAACCCATATACAGAGCTTCCCCCTTTGTATTCCAAACCCTAGTCACATTAGTGCTTGTCAAAAGCTTGATTCACCTCCCAAACTTGTTCCTTTATCTTCCAGTAGCCTAGATAAGGACATTCTCCCTTTACACTCCAAGCTCCAGTCATAAACATATCTGATGATTGAGCATAAAACTCTTTAAACTTTAAAACCATAAAAACTTGATTCACCTTCCTAACCTATTCCTTTATCTTCCAGTGGCCCAGATAAGGACTTTCCTCCTTTACACTATAAGATCCAATCACAAACGTGTCTAGTGATTGAGCATAGAGCTCTTCAAACTTCAAAACCATGGAATAAAGTGGTACAGTCTTGTAGTATAAGGACCCAACTCTATTATTTTCCTTGCTCTAAAACAAATAAGGTTATCTTACCTTCTCTAGAAATTTTGCAAACTAGAGCAGTATGTTGGTCTTCCTCTTTGATAAGAGTATTTTTAGATTATGCAGAACTGGGCCTAAAACTAGTGGAAGGTAAACCTCTGTTTATTAAAAAAAATGAGATATGGTTTGGGTTAATTTTTACAATATTCCTTCGATATATTGGATTGTCTTTGGCCTAAGCTATCAAACTAGCTCGTTAGTTAAACCTTTGAGTCTTGATTCCTAAACAACTGGGATGGTTATAATAAGTTATGCCAAGGTTTGTATAAAGATGAGCAACACATGTGATCTTCCCAAATTTCTCATTATTAAAAAATTATTCGAGGTAGGGGAGGAAGATAACACTAAAATTCAAGTCATTTATACATGGAAACCCTCTAAGCATAAGATGAAAGAATGGAAGTCAACTTGAAAGTTATTTACATTTGGGACATCGACAGAATTAGTAAGGAAAGGGAGAGATCCCCATGGTAACTCAAATGACATTTTAAATGCTTTACCTCAAAATATTTCTTTACCTTCTCTAGTTTTAGCTAACATAGACTTATAAATGGTGTCAAAAAAAGGATGTGGGTTTGGATATAACTTAGGAATTTGGATAACTAATGTAGCCCAATTCCTCAGAAGGAATGGTAGAGATAATCAGCTTTGATCCTGCTAAATAACAATTCCTACCAACTCGCAACTCAATTTTATTAATCAACCAAGTTCAGTTGATCAGAAGATTACCAATCACAATATCAATAAAAATTTAGAACAGAGAGTTGAAGCAAACGATTCACAAATAGAAAATGCTCTCACATAGTAAGGCAGTGCCTCTATCAATAGGAAGTTTGGAAGAAAAACTAAGAAGAGGAGGAACCTTTTATATTCCTTAATTGCTTTTTATATCTGATGACTATTTTAGAATGGATCATAAGAGGGCTTAATAACCCTCTTAAGTAACCATCATTGAAGGATATCATTTTGGAGAAGAAGTTTACCATTTTTGGATTACTTGAAATTAAAATAAAGGCTTATAATCTTTATGATTGTGTGAAATTTTTGGGCAATAATTAGAGTTATATCTTTAATCACTTCCACTAATACAATAGGAGAATATTAGTAATTTTTTACCTAACTTTCATCAAAGTGACTATCCTGTTTATGTTAGACCAGGTGATCCATGTTTCATGCTTTTTTAACTTATGTGCTACTCCTATTTGTATTTCCTTTATATATGGTGCCAATCTTGCAAATCTTGCAACCAAAAAGAAGAGCTCTAAAGTGTATTGGGGTTGATCCAGATTATAATCCAGGATCTCTGGATTTTTATCGGTCATCTAATTGCACTTTATATCCAAATGAGACAAATATTAGAAGAATTCCTATATTTAATCCTTCACATAAGCTCAATTGAGTTGTTAATCAATTAAAAATTTAGGATTTAATCTATGTAGGTCAATTTTTCACCTGTTCAACAAGTAACACAGGGATTTGTTTGTGAGGAAAAAGCTCAACAAAGCTTTAGTGAATTTAGATTGGTTGAATTTTTTATCCATCCAACTATGCTTTATTTGGTCCTCCTTTATTCTTAAACCATTCTATAATTGAGATTCAATATTTTCTATTAATTCCCCTATCAAGGCTTCACTTAATTTCAACAATTATTTAATAAAACTAGGGGGTTTTGAGAGAGAACTTCTAACATGAATGGAGAAACAAGTTGCTAGATGCAAATCCTTTATTCTCATGTTCAAACTAATGGCAATCAAAGAGGAGTTGAAATCCTTCAACAGAAGTAGGTGTCCTAATATAAAGACTTAGGTTAAGTTTGTTAAAAGTCACTGGAACTTTGTCAAGCTGAAGATTATAAGAACCCTTCGTGCACAAATCTAAAAAACCTGGAGATTTAGACCTTGAACAATTATGCCTTTACATTGGAAATTCGTGATTCTTTGCTTAAACAAAAAATGAGAACTCTTTGGATACATGAAGGGGACATCAACTCCAAAGTTTTATATATCTCCTTGATGGCCTGCTAGAATAATAACAATAGCAACATAATTAATGCACTCATAGATGATATTGGGAATATCTATAAGAACTAAGACTCTCTAAAAAACTTTCCTTTAACTATTTCAAATATTTGTTGGAAGAGTGCTCTCCTTGTTTCTCTTCTATTTGGAATCCATTATATACCACAAGTTGGATCAGTTTATGAAGGACACCCTCACTAGGCCTATAACCCCATATGAAGTGAAGGATATTCAATTTAGTCTCAAACCCCAAAAATCACCTAGTCCTAATGATTTTAATGCTTTATTTTGCAAACGAGTTGGTCTTTGACATGAGAAATGGTTATGGGAGTAATAATGGAGTTCTTTGAAAGCAAGAAGCTGCTCAAGGAGATTAACAAGACATTTATATGTTTGGTAGCAAAGAAGAGAACCCCGGACTATTTGAATGGCTTTTTCCATGTATTGTTGGAGAGTCATGGGTCCATGCATCACATACATGGCAAGGCAGCGAAAGTGTCAAAATCAAAATTTGAACCCCAAGATATCCCCAAAAAATCCAGAATTCATGTGCATGTATAAACAGATTATAAGAACATGAAATTGCAGTTTATGTACCTTGCAAATACTCCTCATTTCTTGAATCTTCTCCTTGCTTAGGTTAAAGCAAATAGCAAACACCTTCCTTGGCCTTTAGAGAGCACACAAAGATGAAGAAAATAGATTGTAAGGGTGGTTAGAGCACCAAACAAGATGAGCTCAAGTGAGAGTTAGATCAAGACTATGTTACATGCAACAATTGTTTAAAATTGCATGAACAAATATCAAGATCACACTTCTAAACTTCCAAAACTCTTTTGAACCCTTGGCCTCTCTATTACGTGTGTTTTTGGCTAAAAATTCATGTGTACTCACTTATGTACCACCTGTCATTAAGTCAATCATCGTGGCTTGCTTAAATGACAGCCATGCACACTTTATTTTTCATCCAATTTTTATGCGTGTAACCCTTAAGTTCCCAGTTATTTTGGTCACTTGAATTAACTTTTAATCCGAGCAAATCATGAAAGGTTTCATGATGCCAATTTACCAGAACGTAAGTGGATTAACACTCAAACTCTTCGATAGTTAATTATCCAACTTATGGAACTTTTCATAGACAATTACCTTGCAATTCATCCCTTCACCATCCTATAGCCCACTTAGTTCAAAGTATGAGCTATGTGTCAACTCTCATTAAACTGACTATGTCAGATTTAGTCCAAGTGATGTTAGTTCTTGTCCTAAGGATCTCATTACTCTATGTGTCATTGAAGACTCTCTTAATGACACATAATTGCTCTGACCAGAGACTCTCGAGTAATGACCCAGACAAGAGGTTGTGGGTATTATCTCCTTCTATCAGGAGCGGTGAATCCTTTACTGGCTACCTAATTACCTTCGAATACCACTAGATGTACCCAATCACCACCCTATGAGCGACCTTATCGTGAGACAACAAGAAATGATGTCAAAGCACAGGATTAGTATCCAAGATATCCTTGAGTATCTCAAGTCTAAGGATATTTGCACCATTGTTATGATGAGATTAATCATTGACATTTGAGAGACCATCCATATTATAATCTCATAGCGGGTCATCCAATGTACTTACTACTTTTAGTAAGCATCCACATGTTAACTTTAAACATCTCATGTTTACAGTTTATGAGATCCATTGCTTGATCAAATCAAGAAGTATAACATGTACTAGTCTATTCGGATTAACAATGTCCTGTCTCATTAATCATATGAATTGGGATAATTTAGATACTAATATAATTGTGCAAGATAAGAATCTCATTATCATGATCTCATCATGATTTCCTTCATGCTATGTTTTGCATCATAGACTTCATTAATTCGATTTAAGATAGACTTCAATGCATAGATAACTGAACATCAAATTAATGAAAATTGTCTTTCAGTTTATTAATCAAAATAAAGTTTGTATAAAAGTGCTAAAGGTGATTTCCTTTAGAGCACTACTCTAACAATCTCCCACTTGCACTAAAGCCCATCATCTTTATATCTAATACCATAGGCGAGTACACTAGAATCAAATCTCATTTGAGGAAGTGGCTTAGTGAAAGATCAACGATGTTCTAATCTGTAAGCAGTCTCTCTATCTTCACATCACCTCTATCAATGATCTCCCTAATAAGCTGATATCTCCTGAGTACGTGCTTGGACCTCTGATGAGACCTTGGTTCTTTGACTTGAGTAATAGCCCCATTGTTGTCACTCAGAACCACTCCAATTTTTATAACGAACTTCTTAATCCAAACAGCTTCTTTTGCTGATTTCGCAGTTGCAATATACTCTGACTCGGTCGTTAAATCTACAGTCGTCTCTTGTTTGAAACTCTTCTAACTGACTGCTCTACCATTAAGTGTGAAAACATAACCTTACTAGGATTTGGAGTTATCCTGATCAGATTAGAAACTAACATTTGTATGCCCACTCTTTACAAGAACTCCATCTCCATATACCAATAATACGTCCTTCGTCCTTCTCAAGTACTTTAAGATATTCTTGACAGCCATCCAGTGACACTCACTAGGATTTGATTGATATCTGCTCATAACACTTAAAGCATACGATATATTGGGCCTTGTATATAATATAGCATACATGATTGATCCTATTGTCGAAGCATATGAGATCAAACTCATGCGAGTCCTCTTGTCTTGCGTCTTAGGACACATAAATTTTGAGAGTTTTATCCCATAAGTCATGGGAAGAAACCCTCGCTTGGGCTACTCTATGCTAAACCTCTTTAACACTTTATCTATATATGTAGACTGTGAAAGACCTAGCTACTTCCTTAATCTATCCCTATAGATCTTTATTCCCAATATATAAGTTGCTTCTCCAAGGTCTTTCATAGAGAAATTCCGAGATAACCAAATTTTGATAGACTGCAAACTTGAGATATCATTTCCTATTAGTAATATGTCATCCAGATATAACACAAGAAATATGATAGCACTCCCACTAACTTTTGTGTGCACACAAGGTTCATCCGAATTTTGTGAGAAACCAAACTCTTTGATTGTCGCATCAAATTGGATGTTCTAACTCCTAGATGCTTGCTTTAATCTATAAATGGATTTATGAAGATTGCATATCTTTTTGCCATCTTTGGATATGAAGCTCTCAGGTTATATCATATACACATTCTCGGCTAGGTTTCCATTCAAGAAAGTCTTCTTTCTTGACATCCATTTGTCATATCTCATAATCATAATGAGTAGTAATAGCGAGGAGTATTCTAATGGATTTAAGCATGGCTACAGGGCTAAATGTCACGTCATAGTCAACGCCTTATTTTTTATGATAACCTTTAGCGACTAGTCTCACTTTATAGGTAATCACATTACCATCCATGTTGATTTTCTTCTTGAAAATCCATTTTCACCCTATAGGTTTTAGCCTTTCGGGTGGGTCAACCAAAGACCAAACTTGGTTTTCAAACATGGAATTCATTTCTGAATTCATGGCTTGAAGCCATTTTTCAGATTCTGAACTCTTCATAGCCTCTTCATAGGTTGTAGGCTCATCATCCTCTAAAGCAATACATCATTATGTTCACTTACAAGAAATCCATATCTTTCTGGAACATTACATATCCTACTTAACCTACGAACATTTTGTATGTCATAAACTTTAATTGTTGTCTCATCTCCATAAACAGTGATCTCGAGTTCAGGCAGTTGATCTCCGTCTGTTTGAGCATTATGAACTTCATCAAGTTCAACTTTGCATTGTAGAACTAATATCCAATTATTTCCTTAGGATATCCTACAAATAGAAGT
Source organism: Erythroxylum guanchezii (assembly GCA_025629825.1). Classification (NCBI taxonomy): domain Eukaryota; kingdom Viridiplantae; phylum Streptophyta; class Magnoliopsida; order Malpighiales; family Erythroxylaceae; genus Erythroxylum; species Erythroxylum guanchezii. The sequence goes on from JAOTAX010000007.1 coordinate 23,781,778, forward strand.
TTATCAGATTTCACTTTAAGCTTGTCTGATGGAATCCGCTTTATGTAAGTCGGACAACCCCAAACTTTGAGAAAGATAGAGTTTTTTATTAGTCCATATCTTATATATATTAACATCAACTGCTTTTGAACGGACTTTGTTTATCACATAAATAGTAGTCTTGAGTGCATAACCTTAAAAGGATTTTGGTAGATCTGCTAAGCCCTTCATTGACCTTACCATATCCAACAAGGTTCAGTTTCTCCTTTAAGGCACACCATTTTGTTACAGTGCGTAATGTTGGGACTCAATCTCGGAACCGGACCCCAACCGAAAAAGGGAAAAGAAAGCGAACAGTGTCGAAACAAAACGAATTGAATCGAAAAATCGGATAACAAAAATGCAGAAACAAAAGCGAAAAACAAATCGGAGGAAAAATCATAAATTCGAAAGCAAAATCGAAAGCGGAAATCGAAACAAATGGTTCGAAACGAATTGAAACAAATTCTGACATCCGTAGCGCACATCTTCGAAACCTAATTTAGCGTTGGAAACCTTAAGACTAAACCAATCCGAAACCAGTGTAAATTTTTTTCTTCTTACTGATTCATTCTTTATTCAATCTTATACAAAGCGATCAAATTTTCCATTTGAAAAATCATCCATTCTAATCTCAATTCCCTTTGCCATAATTTTCCATAATCTCAATTTACTAGATTTCTCT